>CABHPR010108716.1:0-25031 GCA_902168415.1 Peromyscus melanophrys
TTTCTTTCTTTCTTTTTTTTTTTTTCCTCTGTGTAACAGCCCTGGTTGTCCTGGAACTCACTATGTAGACCAAGGCTGGCCTCGAACTCACAGAGATCCGCCTGCCAGTGCCTCCTGAGTGCTGGGATTAAAGATGTGCACCACCACTGCTGTTCTGAAAATGTTTTCTAAGTACAAGTATCTGTACGTGTATAGCATGTAGCTATGGGTGCTCAAGATCAGGCACCAGCTAGATTCTAGGAAGTCAACAGTGAGAAGGAGACATTTCCCAAGGACCAATCAGGGTCTGATGAGGATGACAAAGTAGGAGAAGTGGCTGTTTCTTTTTTTCCCCTCTGGCGTACTTTAAAGTTCTATAAATAGGTGAAAATTCAGACGTATTTTTAAGGACTTCACTGCTTTTGTGCCACACTGGCCTCATTATGTAGATAACTTCACAGATCCGTTCCATTGTATTATTCTGTACTAGTGCTGTCTAATGAAAAAAAAAAAAAGGTGTCAGTTTTAAAAAAAAAAGTGAAGTCTCACAAGAAGTAAGTCTATTCTATTTGAAGGAAGCATTGGGAATGCCGGCAAGGCCGCTCAGCACTGCCCTCCAGGGTCGGTTATGATGGAGGCAGAGCACACAGCAGGGCACGAGACAGATGGATAAGGCTACACAGCTCTGGAGCCCAGGGTGAGTGGGCTCTCTGAATCCTCAGATGGTCACGGGGACTAGGGACTAGGATGCCCACTCCAAAGTGGAAGAAACGGAGGCTTGGGTGGCTGTACAACTTGTATACGGTTCTTACCTAATTATGTGTGGGAGGGAACACCCTGTTCTTGTCTCCTCTTCTATTCTGCTAAGGTCACAGTGGATCTTTAAGGTGACTTCAGGGTTAGAAATCACAAGTGGGGCTCATGGGCTCAACTTTCTTCTGTGTGGAGCAGAGTCATTTTGTGGGTGGTTGGTGCCCACTCAGCATCCTTGAAAGTTAAACAGAGAAACCACTCTCTGTCTCCCCTAACAGTAGAATGAAAAGTCTTCACTGTCCACCCAGCTGGTAAAAATAGGATAAAGAATGTCCAGGCAGTAGGGTCTTGTAGGACACAGGGGAGCTGGGCTGTCTGTAACTGCTTACCAACCATAAACGCCTCTTCTGTCGCACAGCCCACCTGCTGCAAAGCCTTCTTTCTAGTGGTTTTCCTTTCTGAGAGTACATTTTGTCCATGGTTGACTAGCATCTCACTGCAGGAAATCAGGTAGGACTTTCTACCCAGTCTATGGCCACTTAAAATTTCCAATTTCCCATATTGGAAAATGCATATGGATAATACTTCTAAAGCAATCATGTGAGCTGCCTGGAGAGATCTATCCCCTCCCTTGGTAAACCCCTGGATGCCTGTTCCAGATCAGTTCCACATCTGTGGCTGTGGATGGCACTGATAAAAAAGCTGTTGATGTCAACGGTGGCAGCAGAGACTGGGGGATCAAAAAGCAGTACGAACTCCATCAGCACCTCCCAGTCCGCGGTGAGAGAAGTTGTTCTCTCCATTAACCAGATGAGCATTGATCTTAACTTGGGAGAGTCTGCTGACCATGTGGCCCCGTGTAAGCACCTGAGCAAGGTGGTGGGGGTGGGGTACACAGTACTCTTCCCTCACTGTGGGCCATATCAGTCACAACGGCCAATTCCCATCAGTTCCTCAGAGAATCCCTCTCCTCCCCGCTTTCTCCAGTCTTCCGCTGATGTCTTGGGCCTCGGTCCGAGGCCAAGAAGCCCCAGACTTGGAGTCACATGTGGAAACCACTCCCCATCAGATTCGTTCCAAATGACACTACTCCCACATTTGGAAGAAGACAACACAGGAGTGTGGACATACAGCAAACTAGACGTCAGAGAACTTACATTCCTGGGTTAAAGATCAAAGCCTCTCAGGCAGTGAGCTGGGTCCCTAACTTGTTTTAAGCTCATCCCAGGGTGCCTTAATGTCGCCAGGTCTGAAGCCCTCGGCCTTCACAACCTCCAAGGGTGAGGCCCCCAAGACAGCAGTGGCACGTTGCCATTCACAGGCCACATCTCCGAGTAGATCATCCCAGTGGCAGAGACCACTGGTCCGCTACAGCGAAGGAAAAACTGACCCAATGGTGGTCTAGTGGGGAGATTTGCACTGATACTCCGGAATGGTCTGAGGAGACCAGCTTTCCTCGGAGCCTCTGGGTCCTCCAGCAATCCCACCGCCTGTGTGCAGAGCCCTTCCTTCCAAGAGGCCTGTCAGTTTCAAGAGCTTCCGTCCCCAGGGACTCCCAAATGATCAATGAGTATGCGCCTGGATTCCTCAGTCTCCCACAGCCATTTGCTTCCCTGCAGGCACGGATCCTTAATCTCCACTCTCACTTTCTGCTGAATTATTTAACATCAAGAACTGGCTAAAATTTCTATGCAGAATGAACCAGGAAAGGAGACGGCCTGCCCCCTGTCCTGCCTGTCTCCCAGCTGGCCTCGGAGAAGGCTTCATCCTTCTCTCCTGTCCTGGGTGAACCCGTCGGTCCTCTTGCCTCCTCACCCCTGAACTCTCTGTAGCCTCTCAGGTGCACAAACATTTCCCTCATCTCCTTCTCAGTTACCTAAAGTGTGCCACACTTCTGTAGCTCTGAAAATCAAAACCCTCCCACCTGCCTCTGTCCCATCACCACACACTCCAGGTCCTTCGCCTAAGCGGTGGCGGCTCACTGGCTCTGGCTTTTTGCTGCATTGACAGAAGCAAAGGTCAAAGGCCACAGCCTCGCCCTGCCTCCCTCTATTGCCCTCTCTGCCAAAGACCCCATAACCACCTCCCTTCTGCTATGACTTCCCTTGTGCATTACATGTTCTTTCATTTCTAGTCTGTGTAAACACTGGCCTTCCCTAGGGCTAACGGCCTTTTGTCCCCCTCTCTCTCCCGTAAACTGTTGGCACCCAACTCAGGATCCTGTGTGGCACCGTCATAATTTTTGCTGTAACCACATACAGGCCATTCTACCTTTCAGTTAATATTTTCTTAAATCAAGTTATTTTTTTTTTCCTTAAATATATTGCCAATGGACGTTTTATATTACTAGCATGAGTAAAAATGATTACACACTACAATGGAAGACATTAAAGATGGATGCCATGCAAACAGCATGTCAATGAGCGCTGGCTGTGTGTCGCTACCGGACAAGGACTCCAAGCCTGTGACCCGTTCTTTCCTTTTGGTAAGAGGGAAATTCCAAAGAAAGAGTAAGGACTATCAGCAAGCTGGGGGCTTCTCTCTGACAGACTCACAGGGCCTGAAAGAGAAAGAGAAAGGCGTCTCTCTCCTCCCTGTGTTTCCGTGTTAGCTGAGGCCCTCTCTGTGCGCTGCTTACAATGATCAGCCACCAAGGCCATTGTCCACTGTGTGCCAGGGTTTCCCTCCTGTCCCCCAAGGCTTTTATCAAGAGTTTTACGGTTCCAATTTCTTCAGTGCTTGACTGTATTTCTTAGCTCCATTTCACATACCCTCAGAAAATGAGATTACAGATAGCAATCTGAAACAAAAAGAAATAATAAATACTGTAACGTCAAAAAGAGTCCAGAACAACAGCAATCCATCCAGGCTGGAGCCCACACTTACCCCAGATGGGGCCACACATTGGGGCTGGAGCCTGGGAAGGGTCCAAAGCCTGCCATCAACACATTATCAATAATAATAATAAACTAAGCCAAGATGAAGCATACGGTTTGCAATCCCAGCATTCAGGAGGCTGGGACTAAGAGCAGCCTGGGCAATATAAGCAAAACCTGGCTGCAAAAAGAAGAGTAATAATAATAACAATAATAATAATCAACAATAAGCAACATCTGAGAGACTGGCCATGCACTTCACACACATGCTAGCCAGGCCTTACACTATCCCCCGCGGCTGTTGCCATTAGATGACCATCATTTGTAGAAGTTACGAAGCCCACCTGGAAGGGGTAGATTCAGGATTTGCACGAAATCTGTCCAGCCCCAGAGCCTGTGTGTGCTCTTTACTCTTCTGCTTCCCTGACTCTGAGACCAAAGCAATTTTAAACCTCACAAACTACAAAATAATAGCCTGCTGCTCTTAAGCACAATTAAGACAATGGGGTGACACCACAGGAAAACTGTTCGGCGTGTAATTAACTGTAATTACTGGTGTCCTCTAATTGTTTGGGAAAATAAGTCTTTTGCTCTTGACAAGCTATAATTCTGGAGTGTGCTGAGAAGGTGCAAGCCCTCATTCGGGTCTGTATACCTCCAGCACATGCATGTATTATTAGTCAGATCTCACAGTGGATCCCAGGTAGGCTCGAGGGTAGCTTCAATGTGTAATTGAGAATCAAGTCAACTGGGGTTTGGGGGAGATCTAAGCCATAATGCTCAACCCCTCCTTTTTTATTTTTAATTCTTTAAACTTTTATTTTAACTCATATGTATGGGTTTTTGTCTGCATAGCACATGTGTGCCTTTCAGAAGAGGGTGTCAAAGCCCCTGGCACTGGAGTTACAGACGGCTGTGAGCCATCATGTGGATGCTGGGAAGTGAACTTGGGTCCTCTGCAAGAGTAGCAAGTGCTCTTAACCCCTGAGCCATCTCTCCAGCCCTCAACCCCTCCTTTTACAGCTGGGAAAATAGAACAAAGATACAACTTGCCAAGAACATACAGAGCTCTGCATCATAGCCAAGCACTCAGGGCACCTTGGGGATTACGTAAGTTAAACCCAGACATCCCAAAGCCGAAAGCTAGGCTCCCCTACCTAGCAGCTGAATGACTTCAGGCAAATCACACCTCTTCATGCTTTTCTGGTGATTAAGGGACTTGATACATGTGAGATCCTAGGAATCTACATGCATGGCAGTGGAACATCTGAACACTCACACTAGTGTGTCAAAAGCTTGGTGGAACTTGAAGGTTCTCATCAAGGCTGCCAAGAGGAGTGACAAAGTTCAGCAAGAGACCTCAGAATCTCCATCGTGTTAATTCCACCAGAATGAGAGGTAGTCATCATGCTCCTGTGGCCAGACTTACTGATTCCACAAACTCAGTTTCCCAAAAGAACAAACTCCAAAACAGCAACATGAGCAAGTTGTACTTAGCACATTCTTAGCAAAAAGTAACCAACACTATCTGACAGAAAAAAAATAGGTAAGGACTTCACCTTGCCAATTTGGCAAATTAAAAAATAACAAACTAGCTGGATGTGGTGCCCTACGCCTTTAATCCCAGCACTCGGGATGCAGAGGCAGGTGGATCTCTGTGAGTTCCAGGCCAGACTGATCTACAAAGCGAGTTCCAGGACAGCCAGGGCTACACAGAGGAACCCTGTCTCGGGGGGGGGGGGGGCGGTAGGGGGAGGTAACTATGTTGCTTTCTTTCCTGTGCCATGGCAAACATCACCCATCAATCACACAATCAGAAGACACTTCTGCCAGCTCACATTTTGAGTTCTGGAAATGAAGGTCTAAGCAAGCAGCCAGAGAATGAGGCCTGGGAGTGAGCTGCAGCATCCAAGTTACTTTTACTTCAGTTCTTTTGATAAGACATTTGGCTTGAAGCAGTTAAGGATATGAGGTGTAACACATCTTGCATGAGTTGTGAGGTAAAGGTACAAAGGGTTTCAAACCCAATGCACAGCAACGTGAGATGCTCCCCACCTGGAACACATAAGCACAACAAAACATTCCTGTCCTCCCCAGGTTCCGTGAGCAGCACCCTCATCCGAAAGAGAAGATTGAAGGAACAAGGTGCTTCTTAAAGATGCTCCAATGCATAGAAGCTGACTCAGCCTGAATCCCAAAGGCCCACGGAGAGAACCAAAGAGTCAGATGACGACAGGCCAGAGGAAGGAGCACCCAGGAACACCAGCAGCACATCCTCTGAGCACTCGACCATTAAAACAGGAAAGATTTTCGGGCCTTCATGCCCTGGGCATAGCCTGACTACAAGATCTCAGCTCACTGTGCAAAAACCCAGTGAACTTAACGAAGAGATCTCTGCCCTGCATGACCCGCCCTGAGAGATAAGAAGCAGAAATGAAGTTCTGAAGACACTGGGGCCTCTGCAGGGGCTACCAAGCGTCTAAGAAAAAGTTGTCACTATGAAAAGACCTGACAGAGACTGCCATCTAGAATACAAAGATGGTAATAAGGCTTCCTCAGAAACACTAAAGAAAGCCAGACCTGGTGGTTCATACCTGTAATTCCAGCATTTGGGAGGCGTGAGAAGAATTGCTGTGCAGTCTAGACCACTCTGGGCTACAAAGGGAGGGGAGGGGAGGGGAGAGGAGGAGAGGGGAGAAGAAAGCAGAGAGATGGATGGATGGACAGACAGAAAGGAGACAGAGGGGGGAGTGTTAGCACCTGCTTATGAGTTTGTTTCTGGATCTCACTAGCCAGCAGCAGGTTTTGGTACCAGTTAATGGTACCAAGGCGAGGGACCATCTTGAGGAGCAGGCTTTAAATCCAATCAGAAAGTGATTGGTTACTACCATAATAACCATGGCACTGTGGCACTGGGCATATCTGGCCAGCCAGTCATTATTGTAGCTCACAGGTTTCACAGCTAGGTGAGACTGTTGATGACTTTCTCCTCCATGTGTAGATCCTTCCAGAGCACGTGTAGAACTCTCCAGAGTTCTATGAAAGGTGCCCAGTAAGCATAAAGCTTCCTGGTTGACAGTAGCTTGATTTTCTCCATGGTCTATGACTCAGCAAGAGGGTCTTAGCAGCAATTAAGAGAATCAGTGAGGACAATGACAATAACCTGTAATGTGTGGCAGAGTCCTTGTGCCACAGATGACAATTAGCACAGATACCTACAACTTGTCAACACACAGAGAACTGGGGATTGTAGAGTACTCAGCTCTAAGTGAGACATCTATATAACACACACACACACACACACACACACACACACACACACACACACACACTCCCGACAAGGTTTGTGAGTTATTACGGAAGAAGAAGCAGAAAGATTGTAAGAGCCAGAGGGAGCCTGTAGCAAAACAGTATTTTGCAGACATGGCAGGGCCATTGCACACATGAAATTACAGCAGCTGTGACTACGTGCTTAAGACTTTCACAAGATCAAGCCAGCCGAAAGGCCAGCATGGATGGGGGAAGGGACTCATAAAGTCCCACCTTAATCTGAGAAGAAGCTATTGGCAACTGATGGATTATGGGAAAGTCGGGGCAACTTTCTTCAAAGATGTGAACCCTAAGAGGTCACTCATGATACAAAAAATGGTCCCATACCCACATATAGGCAGCACTGAATGGATTTATTGGGTATTAAGACAGACAGACAGACACACACACACATACACACACACACACACAGAACGCACATGAGGCTTGAGGGAGAGTAGTTAGTAGGGTGGGGAGGAACTGGAGGGGAGGGAATAAGGGGAGGTGATTTTCTCCAAGCACATATGTGTATGAATATTAAACGAAGTATTTCTACAGTCATGAAGTTTAAAAAGGAGACAGCCTCTCACCTTCCTGCCCTCTACTTCCACAGCTTCCACCGGATCACTACCTTCCAGCCTAGCCTTGCCATCAGCTCCCCACCTGTCATCCCAGAGTCCTCTGCGCATGCCAGATACACATCCTCCACACCACCTCCTCAGGTGGAGAAGGGGCATTTTATACACATCTGTCTCCACCTTGCTCTTTTAATGTATCTGTTTTTGTTTTTGTTTTTGTCTTTGTTTTTCTTTTTCGAGACAGGGCTTCTCTGTGTAGTTTTGGTGCCTGTCCTGGATCTCGCTCTGTAGACCAGGCTGGCCTCGAACTCACAGAGATCCACCTGGCTCTGCCTCCGGAGTGCTGGGATTAAAGGCGTACGCCACCACTGCCCAGCTACTTAATGTATCTTGAAGATTCCCCATGAATCACTAGTCTAAGAAGCTCTGCATTTGTGAATTTATTCACTTGAAGATTAAAAATGTTTTTTAAATGTCTTTCTGAACATGTAGGCTTTCTGCCATGATTCTCTTAGCAACAGAGCATAACAACTAGCTTTAAAGTGTTTACATTATAGTAGGGGTGTCAATAGCTGAGAGATAACTTCAGGTATACAGAGGGGAGTACACTGGTAATACACAGATGCCTTTCTTTCTGTGTAAGGAACCTGAGTCTGTAGATTTTAGTGTCTGTGCAGAGGGGATGGAGGAGGTATTGGAGCCCATCCCCCACATTTGTGGATTGACAAATATGTTATTACATAGTGGAAAGCTTTCACATACTGGGTTTGGGTTTGTTTGGGGGTTTTGTTTCGTTTTGGTTTTTTTGGATTTTCATTTTTTGAGACAGGGTTTCTCTGTATAGCTCTGACTGTCCTGGAACTCACTCTGTAGACCAGGCTGGCCTCGAACTCACAGAGATCCACCTGCCTCTGCCTCTCGAGTGCTGGGATTAAAGGTATGCACCACCACCGCCTAGCTCATACTATTTTATTTGTAATTTACAAATGCATATGAAACATTCCACTAGATGATTACGATGATCATGTACCCTTTTATAACTAACACCCCAAATAAAAAAGACATTTGTATTGTGTCCCTTTCTAGGCAACTGCATGTCAGCAATTACTCATCTTTACTTTGAGTCACAGTAAGACAATGTGGAGTTGTTTTGTTTGCATTTTATAAGGATACAAAGACATGCTGTTCTGAACCAGCCATAAGTGTCAGAATGCGTTTCATCTCGGGCCAGGATCCCCTGCCTGACCCAGTCCCAGCCAGGTGCCCTTATGCTACCTCACGCCTGCCCTTCTCTCCCCCATGATCCACAGTGGCCTGGAAAATGACCACTTTCTCCCAGAGTCTGTCAATTCAAACTCCATGTCACCGTTACCAAGCATCTCTAGGATCTACCGAGAAGGAACCAACTAAATGTTCGTGAAGTCCTTTCCCAAAGCCAGTTTATAATTAGAAAGCAGAAGTGTCATTCCCTGCTCCGGGTTGCCATGGAAATGACTAAATGCAAATGTCACTTCACAGTGACAGTCACTGTCAGGAAGGAGGCAGGATGCTTGCCAAGAGCCAAAGGTGCCCCTGAGATGGGAAAGACACACAAGGGCTCTGTGTCAGCCATCTGCCTCTTCTGAGGGAGAGAATACTTGAAGAGTTGATTTACAAAATTGGGGGGTGAACAGGGACCTTACTTGGGACTCACATGAAATAAATCATCGCAGAATCGCCTCCCATGCAGTGCCAGATCACTGGACTGTGAGCTCCAAGAAAGACGTGAGGGGTACTGAGACAAGTGTCCACAGTGATTTGGGGAAAGGAAAGGGAGCTACCTTATGAAGAAAGCCGCCGCCCTGGGGTCTTCAGCGTAGACAGAACTGGCAAAACCGAGCCAACTTTGAAGAGCAGAAAAAGTGATGTGCACAGAAGGCAGGGTTGGGGGAAGGGGTCTGCAGAACCAAGTCTGCAGAACCACTATCCAAGGAGCAGACAAGGTAGAGCAGAAAACGGCCGCCAGAGCAGCCCGATTCTGGGACAGCTCCAAACTAAACTGTCTCTGCACTGGGAGGCACAAATTATAAAGGAGGCAGGAAGAAGGGGCTGTCCATCTTTGCTTTCCTTGAAGTCTGAAACCACCCTGCTGCTTCAACGGTCCAGGAAGAGTCTATATTCAGCCATGAGATCGGGAACCGTGCAAAGGGGACGGGAGAGAGTGGAGCGGATCTCTGGATTCTGGAGGAAGGAATCCCCATGGCTTAGGTTGTGCTACTGGCCTATGTGGAGGCAGCAAGTGAGGAATAAGAACTGTCCTGTTCATTTCTTACAACAAGAGGTGCAGGTCTAAGACCTTCTCCTTCAACAGAGTAAGATAAACCCAATCAACTGTTTCTCCTGTATCTTCCCACGAGCTCAGACTGCCAGCGAAACTTAACTGTAAAGTAGTAGACAGTCTGGAAACAGAAGTAAAATAAATTAAAAGGGAACAGTAAGATACAGGCTTTATATGCTTTGTCATGTGAATCCATTTTAAGTTTTAAAAGTCTTCTGTGCCAAAAGCAATGGCACAGATCAGTCATTTTGAATTCTGAAACAACCACTCTTACTATCCCACACAGCAGGCGCCTACTATGGATCTCTATCGCACAGGCAAGGCACGCACGCTGCTATTCCCACTGCATGGCAAAGTCTGAAGGGTGCCTATTGGTCGTTAAGGTGAAAATGAACTCTTCAAAGTAGTGCTGTTTTCTCCTCTCATTTTCATTTCTAGTAAATAAATGTGTTTTTCTTTATAAGAGATAGAATGCTAAGCAGTGTCATACTGTATTTGTTTCCCATTGCCAACATCACAAATCCGGAGTTTCAAAGCAACAACGATCTAAGCTGGGGCAAGCATGAGGACCCAAGCTGGATCCTAAGTAGCCCTGTTATTAAAAAGTCTGTTCACAGTGGCACTACTTGTCACCCCATCACTGAGTAGAAGGCGACAAGCAGATCCCTGGGGCTTACTGGCCAGCCCGCCTAGCCTACATCGTAAGTTCCAAGCCAGTAACAGATTCTAGCCTAAAAAAAAAAGGTGGGTAGCTCCTGAGGAACGACCCAAGGCTGACCTCTAGCCTTCACAGACACACTCAAGCACCACAAATCTATGATCTCACCGTTCACATCTTACTCACAACTCCAAAGTCCGGCCTGGGTCCCACTGAGCTCATAAGTATCATCAGATGAGCTTTCCTTCCTGGAGGGTCGAGAGGGCAGCTTCCTCCTTCTCTTTGGGAGTGTCTCGGGCCCCAGCATCCCTTGGCTCATGCCCCCTTCCACCTTCACAGCAGTGGTGGCCCTCATTCCTTCCTCACAATGGTCTGATTCTTCTGCTCCCTCCTCTCACTGAAGGATCTCTGGGATCACAGTGGACCCACCCTGAGAATCCACAGTAATCTACTTGAAAGCCAGCTTCCTATCAGCTTAAGTCCATGTGCAATCTTAATTCCTTCTCATACTGGCACACAGCATATGCAGATTCTGGATTAGGAAGTAAACATGTGTAGAGACCATTATTCTGCCTACTACAGAGAAGTATCTCATGAGATACCCAGATCCTGCATCCATGGTCATCTAATACAATGATTCTCAACCTGTGGGTCGCGACCCCTTTGGGGGTCACCTAGGACTGTCAGAAATCACAGATATTTGCATTACAACTCATAACAGTATCAAAATTACAGTTGTGAAGTGGTAATGAAAATAATTTTATGGTTGAGGGTCACCACAACGTGAGGAAGCGTATTAAAGGGTCACAGCTTTAGAAAGGTTGAGAAGCACTGCTCTAACAGATGGTTTGGGGGTGACATTAAACACAAACCTGCCACTCCACTTCAAGGAAACTGGCAAGCTGACCTTTTCCGAGACTACACAGACTTGCTCAGTGAAGGACCATTTACTCCAGGTGCCAGAAAGCCTCCATACCTCCACACGGCAGAAGAGGTCCGCCTTCTGACAGAAAGGAGAGGGGAGGAGACAATCTGTGCACACTGTGTCCACACACAGAAAGTCACTGTTCATCCAGGGCCACACTATACAAATGAAGCCCTGTTCGTCTTTACTTACCCAAACCCAGGTTTTCCCCAATTTGTCACCCTCTCCCATAAAGGGTGACTTCAAGGGACCAGGTCAGACATTCACCTCGCCATTATAAGTTGGATGGAGAGAAGGAAATTCTTGGCTCTGATAAGTACTGAGATCCACAGCATCCATGTAAATGCCCAGTGGGCATGGCATTCCTCTTGTAATTCCAGCACTTACAGACATGGGATCCAGGAGCAAGCTGGCCACCTAGACTGGCCATATCACTGAGCTCTGGGCTCAACTGAAAGAGACTCTGCCTTAACCAATAAAGTAGAGAACAACCAAGGTCAGCCTGCAATCTCCACACACACGTGCATGTATGTGTGCCTACCCATACAGGAGCTCATACATGTGAACATGCACACACACGCATACCTGCAAAACATACCAATTTTAAACTGCAGCCTAACCAACATGCCACCGATCTGGCAAGGCAATTTTACTAGTCCCTGGCTTTGTGTGTTGTTCAGAACTAGAGTCTACCTATTGTGTCTGTAACTATCATATTTTATAGTCTGTCAAGTGGATTGTAGAGCTGAGCAGGACAGAAGGATGGTAAAGAGCGGGGTTTTGATGTCCTCTTCAAAGGCACCTTGGGAATTCTGATGCTTGACAGGAATTGTAAACACCTCCCCCGATAGCCCAAGACATGCACCTGCTATGTGCTGGTTTGCAAATCAGACTCATTAAGTCATAACCAGTGCACTGGCTAATTTTAAGTCAACTTGATACAAACTAGTCATCTGACAGGAGGGAGCCTCAGTTGAGAAAACGCCTCCAGAAAATTGGGCTGTAAGCAGACAAAGCTGTAGGGGATTTTCTTAATTAATGATCAGTGGGGGAGGTCCATTAATCAGCCCGTTGTGGGAGGGAACACCCCTGGGCTGGCGGTTCTGGGTTCTATAAGAAAGCAGACTAAGCAAGCCATGGGGAGCAAGCCAATAATCAGCATCCCTCCACGGCCTCCGTCTGAGCCACTGTTCTGTTGCTGTGAAGAGACACCATGACCACAGCAACTTTTATAATGGAAAGCGTTTAATTGGGGCTGGCTTACAGTTTCATAGGCTTAGTCCATTATCACCATGTCAGGGAACATGGTGGCCGGCATGGCAGCGTGGTGCTGGAGAAGTAGCTGAAAACTATACCCTGGTCCTCAGGCAAAGAGAAAGGAAGAGGGACAGACTGGGCCTAGCATGGGCTTTTGAAACCTCACAGTGTATCGCCAAGAACACACTTCCTCCAGCAAGGCCACACCTCCTAATCTTTCTCAAACAGTGCCCCTTCCTGGTGATGAACCACGCAAATATACGAGCCTGTGGGGGCCTTTCTTATTCAAACCTCCACAGCTTTTGCATCAGCTCCTGCCTCCAGGATTTTGCCCTGTTTGAGTTCCTGCCCTGACTTTCTTCACGGATAGACTATGGTGTGGAAGTGTAAGCCAAATAAACCCTTTCCTCTTGAACTTGTTTTTGGTCAAGGGTGTTTCGTTTTATCAATAATAACCTTAACTAAGAAAACTAGCATTCTTTGCAAAGGGTCAATAAGACAGACACTAGGAAAGATCCGGCTATCACACTTTAACAGTGTCATTTCATGGAGCTAGTATGTCTGGTGAATATCTCTGAGCCCACGTACTAAGCTGTGACTAGAAGTATTTCTTGGGTTTCTTAGTAAAATACATAATGGTACCCATAATACAAAAAGGGAAAACCGCTGCTCTAGAACCCTGGAGTAGGGGGGAGGCTTCCTGAAGAGGATGCTTTTACAGGAACGTGGTCCCAAATGGTTGTTAATTCTCAGCTTCTTAATGTTTGCTGTCTTTCATCCCAGACAGTGCCAGTAAGGCAAGATAAGGGGATGAAGCTAGAATCACTGTCCTCTTTCTGTACCAGAGCACTCTCAATTCCTTATCAACGCATTTGTCTGGAATTCTCTTTTGAATAAAATAGGCAAGATGTAAGTGTGATGATGCTCCAGAGGGTGGTCTGGGTGCTACAGACCTATGTCTGTGCAAGCATATGCTGCACTAAAACACAAGAACCTGGATTTCAGGGATGTGTCTCCAGATTCACAGGTCTCCAGGTGCAACAGCATCTACCCCATAGGGAAATGAGGGAAAGCTGGCATGCCTCTGGCATGGCCCCATTGCTCCCTGTTGGCAGGCTCCAGACAGGTGTGGTTTCACTGCTTACATCAGCTAATCTCTAAGAGGGCTCACCTAGGGTCCCGCTGTGGAGTCTTGACCCAGTCACTAGGAAAAACTCAGGAAGCCATCATAGGCTCGAACCTCCAGGGCAAGTCTGATCTGTTAGAGACTAAGGTGTATGTGTCCCCAAATTCAGATGTTGATGATGGGGGGCGGACCCTAATCCAGTCAGTTTCCTGTATCCTTAAAAGAGAAAGGAAGAGACATCAGATAACAGAGAGAGAGAGAGAGAGAGAGAGAGAGAGAGAGAGAGAGAGAGAGAGAGAGAGAGCAAGCGAGCGCGCGCAGGGGTTGGGGGTAAGGACACATGAGAAAGTCTATAAACCAGGAGGATAGCCTTCACCAAAAATCAACTTTGGTACTCTGGATTTCTGGCTTCCAGACAGTGAGAATACAGCTTTCTGTTGTCTAAGCCACTCTGACTAGAGTATCATGTTTTGACAGCAAAACAGCCTAATAGACTAATACACTGCCAGGTCCAAAGGGTACCCCCACACACACACACACACAAAAGGGCAGGCCCACTGACTCAGTTCAAAATTGAGTTTAGCTCCAGCTCAACCTGAACTATAGAAGGATTTCTGACAGTTAGATAATAGCCAACATTCCTTAGGAACTTTTGAAACCAATTCCCGTCTACCAAAAGGAGTCACTCCCTCACCTCTGGCAGAAGGGACAGACAGCTCCACTGAGATATAACTGTAGTTTTATATGAAAGCCCATGCAGGCCTCCAGGCTCCCTCAGTCCCTATTCACAAGTATTGTTACACGTTTCAATACCCCATGCTGGCCCTTCTCACCTTAGATCCCTGCTCTCTTTGTACTCTCTGTCCCTGGCTACTCCTGATTTTCTCAGCGCTCTCTCTCTCTCTCTCTCTCTCTCTCTCTCTCTCTCTCTCTCTCTCTCTCTCTCTCTCTCTCCCCTATTCTCTTTTCTTGTTATTCTCCCCTCTTTCACAGATAGCCTTGGCCATGTTCATGGCCAGTTTGCTTCTTTTCTCTCTCCGCTCTGGACTCTTCCGGATGCCCCTGGCTATTTTTGCTCTCTCGTATCTACAATAAAAACCTTCCTATTCCAAGCAGCAGTCACGTCGGCAGTTTCTTTACTGTGCCCACTGGCATACATACACTACCTAAATAGAACTGGGTTTCAGTGCACTGTGGTTTTTCTACCGTCAGAAGTCTCAGCAACTCCAAGAAGCTATTTTGAAATATAAATATTAAAATAAGATATAGAAAGCACGTGATAGCTGTAAAAATATTTTATAGATTCAAGACCAAGCAAAATCTCTCTCTCTCTCTCTCTCTCTCTCTCTCTCTCTCTCTCTCACACACACACACACACACACACACACACACACACACACACACATACATCTTAGGACTAATTAAAGGTCAGTCCTGACGTGTTTCCCATACCTAGCGTGAAGGGTAGCAGATGGGCCAAGGACATGCCTCATGATGGCAAATGCGGAATCAATGGGCACTTCCTGGGTGTCAATTTGATTAGAATAACTCCTAATTTATTCTTGTTACTTTTTTTAAATTGATGGCTGCTTTAGGATACATTCTTTTCCATTCTTCCCGTGTATTTGTTTGTGCATGTGTGTGCACATGCGATGTGCCGCGGAGCATGGGTGCAGATCAGAGAGCAACTTGCAGGAGTCAGTTCTCTCCTTCTACTGTGTGGTCTTGAGCACGAAACGCAAGACTTAACCACTCAGCCATCCCACCTGCCCTTTGTTACATATCTCTGTATGCATCATGTTCTAGAATTGAATTAATAAACAAGGTGTTGAAATAATTTAACCCACATAAGACAGTGGACAATATGGAGGACCTGTCTACTTTTTACTCTTATGAATATGTTTAATGATCCTAAAGAATATCTAAATGAAATACAAAAGAAAACTAAAGAGAGTAAAACGGAGTTAGAGAGAAGGCTCGGTGGTTAAGAATGCTTGCAGGGACCCAAGTTCTCCTCCAAGTACCCACGTCAGATGGCTCACAGCCACCTGCAACTCCCACTCCAGGAGAACCAATGTCCTCTTCTGTCCTCCCTGGGGACCTGCAGACACACGGACATGCATATGTGCACACCCAGACAGAAAGACACACATACACATAAACGAAATAAAACCAAAAAATTTAAAGAAAAAAAAGGCAGGTACAATAGAATATCTGTGATCACTGATACTTTCGCCAGCCCTTTCTCTGTCCTCCTTCATTCTGTGTCCTGGAATAAGTAAGCTAGGACAAGCCACCAACTATCCTTAAAAAAGTAGTAGATGATCTATAAACAGCTTTGAATATCAGATTTTGTGGCTCAGATTGATTTATTATATATATTACGTATATGTTTATTTGAATTGTAAGCGTTGGCTGAAATCAGCCCACACTCCTTGGCAATGGAAATAATAGCTGTGGGGTTAGAACAGTTATTCAATGGCTGGTTATTAGGAAAACACAGGGGAGCAGACAGCCAAAGAAGGAAGTTTCTTATTTCTTTTCTTTTCAAGGCAATTTAGGTAAATTATAGACATTTTCCTTTCAGAGTAGAAGACTATCAATAGAATTTTAAGTGTGGCTCATTTATATTAATGTCTTCAATTTAGAACTTCGTGGTTTTGTCTTCTTTTATGATATCAGCCTTCATCTGAAATTAAAATAATTTTTTTAAGATTAGTACGTTGCAGATCAAGAGAGGAGTGTTTTGTGTGTGGATTCCAGGTTTTAGTAGAAAAGGAAATAATTTCACAGCAATCATCTTCTGTGCTTAATGAATCTGAATGCATCCCATTCAAAACAATATGAATGTATTCAGTATAAAAGAATTTTTTATTCCTTGAAAATGAAACCACTTTGCCAAATCTGTCATATCCTTAAAGGTGTTTCATCTTCAATAAACTATTCAGTGTCAGTGGTGTTGCTGTCGTGTGTGTGTGTGTGTGTGTGTGTGTGTGTGTGTGTGTGTGTGTACCAATGTGTCTGCGTGTTTGCCCATCTCTCTTTTTTTTAAAGATTTATTTATTTATTATGTATACAGCGTTCTGCCTGCATGTATCCCTGCAGGCCCAAAGAGGGAACCAGATCTCATTACAGATGGTTTTCAGCCACTATGTGGTTGCTGGGAATTGAACTCAGGACCTTTGGAAGAACAGCCAGTGCTCTTAACCTCTGAGCCATCTCTCCAGCCCCCCATCTCTCTTACTAGACAGTTATTTTGGATCATATTTTGAAGGTGCAAGTCCATTGATTGGCCTCATTGTTTGGGGTCCTGTGGTGGTGACAGCACTTGGCAAAGGGAAAGGAAGAGGTAAGGTGGCACAGACCTCTTTGGGGGCACACACCAATGACCTATGATCTTCTAGTAAGTCCCACCTATTACCTACCATCCCCACAAAGTGCCAAACTGGGAAGTAATTCCTAACACACGAGCTTTTCTAGAACAGTCTAGATGCAAACGGTAGCAAAGGGAAAAATAGAGTATACTCCTTAAAGAATCTCTGTCTTTACAGTTGGGTCCTGTAACAAGGAAGCATGTGTGTGTGCCCACATGTGTGTGTGTGAGTGCACATATACACACACACACAACACCAGGAAGAAAAAGAAGAAACTCTACCTTCCCTCAAAATGTGGTGAAGGTAGCTCAGTGGGAAAGCCTTTATCTAAAATGAACAAGGCCCTGGGTTTAACCCCAGTACAAGAAAAAAAAATGATTAATAATAATAGAAAAGGCCAACAAACATCATCCGAAAGTACCATTGTACATTGAGGAGCCACAGCATATGCCATATTCCAAACTGGATGAGTCTCAGCCACGATGCAGGAACCTCCCTGGGACATTTATACCATGAGCAAAACATTATGTGGAGTGTGACTAAGTTACGCACACTCGGCTCTGTGTGATTCCTTCAAATGTGGTGATCTATATACAGTACCCCGGAAAAAGAACAGGCTGGTCCCTCAGCTACGCGCATGAAACACGGTTTGTTCATCCTTCTGTCAACAAGTCCAGGACCTCTAACAGTGGAAAGCCACTAGGGGCTGGTGAAAAATGGATGTTCTATATCGTACCATCGGCCGTAAAACTGGGAAAGCAAAGAGTAATCGTATCCTCCTTCCTGGGAACCTAGAAGGGGCCAAGAGAGGCAGCACTGAGGAAAGTCTTATGGCAGGAGTTCTAACCCAGTCACAAGCCACAGCAGTTAAACAGGCTGACTGAGTCAAATTTCATTTCCTCGAGCCACTTTGAAGACCTCCCTGCCTGAATGTATTACTGCTTCCTTCACACTGGCCTCCCACGTGTGGCCACCCGGTGCTCCACTGTCCTTTGGACACGGCGCGATCAGCTGCCCGTCTTTCCTCCCCTGTAAAACGCATACGTCACCCTTCTTTCTCTTTATCTCCTTCAGCACCATGTAGTTTGTATGTAATGCATGTGTCTTCATTTACCAAATTTTAAAGTAACAATTTAACCAAAGTCATAGGTAACATTTACACAAACCAGTTACCTGAAATGAATAGTGCTCCATGCCACAGTTAAGGACAGCAAGAAGGATCTCTGGGTTTGGGTGACTAAACCCATGCAATAGAGAGGAGTCTTATGTAAAAAAGAAAAATCCAGGCACCAGAGAGGAAGCACAGGCTTCAGCTCACATCCTCGACCTCCTGCACTGGCCTGGACCTCCTCCTCACACGCCTTCCTTTCTGCTTCTCTAGCTCAACTCAGTTGGTTCTGGCTGCCTTGGCATTTACGGGCTAGCCAGTGGCACCAGCTGGAAGATGAACCTAGTGTACGGTCTCTTCCAGGACTAGAGTGCTGTGTCCCCAGACGACACATAACCTGCAAAATGTGAAGTAATTTCTTTTGTGTAGTGTGACATCAACTCCAGAAGGATGAATCCCCACCGCAGCCAGCCCAACACACACCAGGCCATCTAGCAAAGCACACTTGCGTGGATGCTGCTATATACTGGCTAATGCTTATCCAGTGCAACGAGAGAAATCATCATATCTGAGGATTTGTGAGAAGAGTCTTGAAGTCATTCCAAGCATAAATCACCACCTCCACTCAATTCTTCTGTCAGCCATTGGATGTTGGGACTACAGTACAATGATGCTCCCAAATCCGTCCTTCTTTCGTATTGCCAGGTTGGACACACACACACACACACACACACACACACACACACACACACACACAGCCTGACCCTGGGAATGCTCACAGGCAGTAATATTCCAATTTTTTAAAGACAGTTTACTGGATAGTTATACCATTCCTTTAAAGTTCACCTACATCAGAGCAAAGACCAGGGGTGAAGATCCCTATGGATTTTCATTAGACCACTGCTATACTTACACTATACCAATCATCCTTTCCTTTACTTCAGAAATAGATTTGCTGCCAGATGGACCAGCCACACATCCCTGAAGGCTGTGGAAATCAGTAGAGTCTTTGTGGAAAACAACAGGCTGATATTTAATAGGATCGGATTTAAGCGTTCACAGCACTGGACCAAGGAAATCTGCTTCTGGTTAATAAGTTCTCTAGAAATAACTGAACTAATGAAAATCGCTCCATGCATAGAGACACTCACCAGCTATGATCTAAAGTAAGCGCAAGATGGAATTCTCAGTGTCAAAAACGGAAAGACGGGTTAGCAAATTGCTATGTCAGCCCAATGGACATTCAGCAATCACTAAAAAGTAGCATTACGAAGATATTATACCACAGGGACACCCCTAAGACAGCATATTCGGTCAGAAGGAAAGGGCCAGGGCTACATGTATATCCGTGATGGATATACATTGTTTCTAACAATTACCAACACACAAGAGAAGAGATGTGTGGTGATTTGGGTGACTTCTTTGTGATAGACAGTGCCTGCCTTCGCCATTTACAAAGAGGCTCCCTCAACCCTGCACCGATCCACATACCAGGGACCTGGAGGGGGGGGGGGGGCAGATTTTCAGCACTGAATCAAATTCCTGCAAAGAGCTGTGTGGCCTTCTTCACCTGAAGGCAATCTCTTCCACTGATGCACAAAGGAAGGGCACCTGAGAGTGACAGAGAGGGCTTCCCCAGCTTCCCCGGCTTCCCACTTCCGCTCGGCATTCTCCACACCCTAACGGCATTCTCCACACCCTAACGGGTGCTTTTGTCCCACTAGGCAGATCGATCTCATTAGAAGTCCCAATGCTAATGGAAAATGCATTTCCAGGACAAAGGATTTCATCAGTCCTACACCAGCGACAGGATGGTGACAGAGGGTAAGTAGCCGATTTGCAGTCACTGCGGTGTTTCTTGCCTGGCAATTGAAAGCAGCTCAGGAGCTGCAGGGGCATGGGTGAGGGAGTCCCTCCCTGCCAAAGGCTGGCTGCAAGGCTGCCTGCAGGGTCGACCACAGAGGCAGGAAGCAAGGTAGTATGGTGGCATTTCCCAGAATCCGTGGGATCCAGTCACCTGTTGGTGCTCTCGGTTTCATTCAGTAGGCACCAGTCCCCAAAAACCCTACCTTAATAAGGGCATGGTTGAGCTGCTGTTCCCAGAGGTTCTCAAAGGTGACCCACAATGTCCCAGCATTTGCATGGAGACCGGAAGGGACACAGATAATCGGGAAAGGGAAGGACCAGGCCAGCACACACCCTGCTCACACCTCTCCTCAGCAGTATTACAAACTGAAATGTAGAAAGTAGTTATGGAGAACCTCGAGATAACTGGAGCCAAGTTTACATTTACCAAGTGGATTGATTCCTCAAGATAAGGGACGGAGGGTCCGTCAACCTGGGGTCCCCCACAGAACCAGATGTGTTTTCTCTACCTCAGCAAGGCTTTGCCTCCACTTCTCTGTGGGCAGTTATTTGCAAGGTTCCTTTTTCCTTCTGGCTGATGGCAGGGCTCGGGATGCCTAACTGAGCTGAGCACTCAGTTATGGTGATATTTTTCTTTTGTACCAAAATGTTAATTGTATGTTAATAAATAAAGTTGCCTGGGGGTCAGAGCTATTAGCAAGCCATAGGAAAGCAGGGCAGTGGTGGTGTACGCTTGTGATCACAGCACTTGGTAGACAGAGCTAGGTAAGTCTCTGTGTGTTCAGGGATACAGCCAGCATTGGATACACATGCCTTTAATCTCAATACCAACCATAGAACACCTGGAGGTCTATACAAACAGGCCGTGATGAGGCAGTCCTGTGGTTGGGTTTACAACCAATGAGAAGGCAGAACAGAGACTATATAAAGACTTTAACACAGGAAGTAGCGGCTCCTTCGGAGAGGTAGGATCATTGCAGGAGGAAGGGTAAGGTTTTAGCTCTTAGCTTTGACCTCTTGGCTTTCTTCTTTGCATTGGTTCTGTGTTTCTTATTTATAAGACGGTTGGTTACATCTACACTCAGTAGGCCTTCAATACACGGGAGTGGAACTAAATTCAATGACTGGAAAGTCCGAACACCGTGCCTAAATGCTAAGGAAGTTGTCCAGGAGAACTAATGCCAGCCCCCAGTGCAGTTTTAAATTTCATAGTAGTCACAGCTTCCTAAAGCAAAAATGAAGTCAGACACATTCCACCCAAAACATCCCTGCCATGTGCAATGGATCTCATCCATGTTAATGACGTCTTTCACTACAGTTTCTGTTGGCTTAGTTGCGGGGAGGGTACTTACTGTTTTATGTGTTTTTTGATACTAAGTCTTCAATGTCTGGTGCATATTTTACAACTACTAAACACCCTAACGTGGATGGATTATATTTCAAGTTGCTCAAAAGACAAATGTGACCAGTGGCCACCAGACTGGGCAGCTCAGAGGGGAGTTCCAAAAAAATGTTACAATGCACAAAACACCTCTTTTAAAAGGAAACATTTTGGGAGTGACAATGAACATATTTAACGACAAATTTTCCATAATCTACTTGGTACTGCTTTAGATTGGTTTTAGGTAGTGTTTTTTGAGGGGGGGGAGCTGGGGGGGGGAGACAGTTGCATGAACTTGCTTGCATGTGTAGAAGCCAGAGATCATCTCAGGGTACCTTCCTTTATGGCTCTCTGCCTTACTTTCTGAGACAGTCTCTTAACAGAATCTGGAGTCACTGGATTCAGCTACAGTAGCCGGCCAGGGAGTGCCAGAACCCACGTGCCTCTGCCCCTCCAGGGCTAGGATGTGACAAATGGGTATCTATTTCCCTCCTTGCAAATGTTTTTGGACAAATCTAGATCAGAAAATGTATGAAGAAAATCTTGAAGCAAGTCTTTGTCCACAGCCATGTTTACCATGAACATTTAGTGAACGCATGTGCACGCGCATGCCGTTTGTCTAGCAGAGAGTACTTCGGATGTTGTCTCCTACTAGTTTAAACAGATTAATAGCTGGTTGTGCTATTTTGTCAACACTTTCCAAAGAGCTACACATTCTTCTTCTAACGCTAATGTTTCTCTCACATATATTATAAACATGAACTTATTTAATGGGATCAGGAATCGAATGGGATCACAATGACATTAGCACCGGGGACCCAAGAACACCACAGTCTCCTCTAAAATTCAGCTGCTCCTTTATTCCTCCACCCTTCCACTGGATTTGTCCCACACAGGAATCCCGTGACACACGCATGGCGTAGGTAGGGCACCAGCACCCACCAATCCTAACACAGAGCCTAGTCCAAGAGCAGGTGAGGGGGACTCCACTCTCCACTCTCCTCACCCCACCACCCTCCTCCCCTGCTGCCCGAGCCTACAGGAACTTGAGACTAGTTCAGCTGGACCTGGGATTTGTGAGCTGCTCACCGCCAGTAAGGAGGAGTGGAAAAGAGCCCTGGTGGCCAGCCCAAGAAGCTAGACTCTGCAGAGGTCAGTTTACCTCAGTTTACCACAGAAGTCAAACATAAGAAGTACTGATTCAGGATCCTACCCCATCAGAAACCGAGTCTAACAGAGGTCTAGAGACCGGCCAATCAGACTGGCGTCTGTCCCTCCCTTTGGGGTAAGTGTTAGCTATGGGAGAAATAAAGTCCCTTCCTCCATGACTCTCCAAGGTTTCTGATGTCAGAGGGAGCAGTTATTTACCCCAGTTCCCAGATGGAAATCAATAACCTCTAAGGAGCAAGGTTCCAGACAGGTTTTGAGGAAAATTATACTACAACCTCCCCAGAGAATCAAGCAGACAGCTCTGGGCTCCTCAGGAGGCGAAGGTCGAGCAGGAAACTGGAGCAAAGCCCTGTGAGGGAGTCTGTAAATAAAAAAGTCCCTAAGGCTTGTTAGTCCAGAGCTGTGTGACCAAGATCTTCATATAACATGCTTCTAAAGTCATATTATTAGTCTGTAGCTCCTCAGAACCTACCCTGCAAAGTGTTAAAACTTAAATTACCTCCATCTGTTTTCTTTCCCATTTTTCTCCATTTCTCTCCTCTTTTAACGAGAAAGCAGAAACTACTGAACTATTTTCCTTACGTGCTGCACCAAATTTTGTTCTCACACACTCCCTCATCCCCTGAAGATGTGTTTCCCAATATTCGATTCGCACCAAGGATGAAAAGATAAGATGAAAATCTCCCAAACACACCTAAAAGAACCTCTCCAAATCGCTGATCAAACAAGGCTGAGTCCTGAGGTTGAGAGACAAATGGCATGCATTCGCCCATCCCCGGCATTTCCACAAGCTGACTGGAGCCAGCGAGTGCAGCAGCAAGGCAAAGTCACAGAGTGTGGAGCATTTTCAGCCGCCTTGGGACCTCGAAGCCACCAGCCTTGCTTGATGAAAAAGGATAAGAACACGGGCACTGTTGGCAGAGCTGGGTCTGGAATTCTGATCCGCCCTTGTCACCATGTGCATGCTCCTGCCTCCACAAGGCCTCTGTCCCTGTAGAGTCCCCTTGTGTTGTTTCAAGGTCAACATTTCTCTCTCCCCAGGGGAAGAGAGTCCCTGTCAAACAAAAGTACCTGCCAATCCAATTCAAACACACTTGTGGGGTCTGAAATTTATGAGGTGGTGGGCACTTGTCAGTGAGGAATTACTGGTAGTGTTTTAGTTACTATGGTCTTTCACAGTTATATTTAAGGGTTCCGACCTTTTAGAGGTCTGAAGTCTGGGGATCAAATGACATAAAATGTGAGGGTTTTTTTTTCCCCCATAAAGGAATTTGGTGAGTATGGGAAAGGTTAGGAGATGATGGGGGAAAAGGATTGGCTATTTGGTGATGATGGTTAAGACTGGTCAGGGGCACATGGGGATGTGTCTTTTTATTCTTTCCACTCTGGTATTCTTTCCACTCTGGTGTATATTTAAATTCTTACTGTTTTTTTGTTTGCTTGTTTGTTTTTTTAAAGAACAACTAGTAATCAAGAAAAGAGAAATGAAAGTCCTCTTTCTAGGGCCTTTCTGACAGGGCTATTTGGTCCCTACTCAGCGCCCCACTTCCCTGTGCTATCACAGCCCATTCAGTGTCAACAGAAGAAGGAACGGTACATCCATCCTTTTCACTTTAAAACTACAACCTTGGCCTCTATCTGTGTCTGCCTCAAGAGAAAGATTTAGCTTTTGATCACCTGGAAGAAACAACATCCTCTGGGATACTGAAAATGACAGGAGTCCGCCTACAGAACCCTACAGTTTACATTGAGACTCTGAAAGCATCGCCACGCTCTGGATCTAGGGGTTAACAGTGCATGACGAAGACACATTCCCAGTAAGAATTTAATTTAGCACAGACCAGACTGCCTGATGAGACAAACTGGCAGCGATTCCACAGGGCAAGCAGAGAAGCAAGACTATAAAATACAGGACAATTCCCCGTCTCTAAATCGCTTCCTCTCCAGACTGTGGATGCCCTAGAATCGTAGCTAACCTTCACCCTGCAATCTCAACTCTAGGAATATACTTTTCCAAAATAATTGAAAATAATTGAGCCAATTCACAAAGAAGTCTGGTGGGCCGAGGTGAACAACATCTGTTTATAATGGGTAAAAATACAGAGAAAATCCCAAATGCTCCTCAGAATAAAGCAGTCAAATAATTGGTTAAAAAAAAATAGTGAAGTCATAAGCAATCACCAAAATGCAAATGTCTGAAATACACCACGTAGTAACCTGGGTTCTAGAACACACCCTATGAAACAGAATCTCTTTTAAAACAGAGTACACATGGAGGAAACAGAAAGGAGTGGTAGATGCCAGGAAATGTTAACTGGTATTTCCTGGCCAGTAACAACGAGCTATTTTGCTGT
>CABHPR010108719.1:0-12741 GCA_902168415.1 Peromyscus melanophrys
GGGCCTGTGAAGTGGGCTGTGATTAACAAGAGTGAGCATCATCGAGGGGAAATCTTCAGGGTCAGAACACAGACACTGAGGTCCAGAGGAGCTGAATGCTGCATCTCAAGATGACAGCCGAACTTGGTAATGTGTATGACTCCCGCGTGGGTATTGGTTTTGAAGGCACGAAAGGGTCATAGAGAGCAGCTGAGGCTTAGCACCATGTGACAGGGTTGGAGTCCCTGTAGAGAGGTCCTGAGGCCATTTGCGAAGGTGCAGCCTCAGTGCTAGTGGAGGCCCCGGGATTGAATGGGACACAGAGAGAGGCTGAGGTTTGGTACCAGGTGGAGTATGGGTGACTTTTCTCATTGCTGTTATAAAATACCCAATAGAAGTTAAGGCAAGAAAGACTTTTTTTCCCTATAGTGTGAGAGAGTATAGGCCTTTGTGGTGAGGAAGGTATGGCATATGGGGACCAAGGTGGCAACTCATCTCATTCAGCCAAGTCCCACCGGTGTCCCAAAGGTCCCATGATCTCCTGAAACAGTGTCACCAGTTATGGCCCAAGTGTTCACATATAGGAGCCTGTGGGGGAGGCAATTCATACCCAAACTATAACATGAGTGTGCACACACATGAATTTATGGTCTTTTAAGAACTAGAAGGGCATGGCTTGCATCAGACTGGTGTGGGGAGACAAATGCCCCTGGCCCCTGGTCCCAGGCTCAGCTGCTGCGGGGGTTTTCCACTAAGAAGGCATCGATTGCAATTGTGTCTTTCAGTAATGAAACAGTAGTGTTGGTGAAGTCTTGGAGACCTGGTCATTAACTGGGTAAGATGTAGGATGGTACTGTTGGTGCTGCCAGGGCCTGGATGTAGACAACACAGGAGTGCCACCACACTGCTAACCAAGACACGGGGAGAAGAACACAGAGGGACTTAGGGGACTTTTACAGTCTTTGATATCATTTTGACATTTTTTCATAACAAAGTTAAGACAACACTTAGACCCAGAAACTGGCTCCTGGTGGTAGACGCACCGTGACTCTGTGCCCTTCCACATACTTCCTGTTTCTGGAACTCAGGAATAGCCCCCAACCATATCCACCATGGCTGGTCCCTAGCAACGCGTCTTTATCTTAACTCATTCTTAACACAGATGCTAAGAACTGGTTGGGACTGGTGAGTAGGAGGGGCCAGTCACGTCTCAGGAATTCCCAATCTCTCTTTTCAATCTTTAATATAATTTTTTTGAGACAGGTCCTATATAGCCCAGACTGGCTTGTGACTCACCATGTGGACAAGACTAGCCTTGAACTTGCCATCCTTCCCCCATTTCCCAAGTGCTGGGATGACATACGTGTGCAAATGTGCCTGGACCAGCAGCCCTGAAGTATCAGAGAATTCTACTCAATTTACACGTTTGTGTCCATTTGACATTATAACAATGTGATTACTAGGAAAATTGTCTTTCTGTGCCTCATTTTCGAATTAATTAAATGGGCCATAATTCTATTATATAACTGCCCTCATTTTATAATATAGAAATTCATCAAATAACACATACCAAAAGTTATCTAGCAAGCCGGGTGGTGGTGGGGCATGCTTTTAATCCCAGCACTCGGGAGGCAGAGGCAGGCGGGTGGATCTCAGTGAGTTCAAGGCCAGCCTAGTCTACAGAGTGAATTACTTCCAGGATAGCCAGGACTACACAGAGAAACCCTGTCTGGAAAAACAACAACAACAAAAAAGTTGCCTAGCAGGCTAGGCATGGTGGCACATACCTTTAACTCCATCACTCAAGAGGCAGAGGCAGGCAGATATTGATGAGTTGGAGGCCAGCCTGGTTCACATAGTGAGACCCTGTGTCAAAACAACAACAAAATCCCACAAAAACCAAACCAAAACAACAAAAAGTAATCTAACTATGTAGTGGACACACAGCAGATGATCTGAATTTAGCTTCTTCCTTCTTCCTAAGTTGAGAATCTAAGTTATCTGCCTTCTTAGGACTAGATATGATGGCACATAATATTTTATGATCACAAAGCCTGGCACTGTAGTTCCTTAGGAAAGGGGCTGTGCTCATTGATGAACTATGACATCTTAAGCTCAAAAGAACAGGAAGCCTGAGAGATGGATTCCCAGGACCACCTAGTGTGCAAGACTTAGCTGCCGGCTTTGGTTTCTTGTTTCCCCAGTGGGTTCAGTGACACCTTCCACCCAGAATGCCTTCCACGGTATTGTTTGTATACATGTCAACCAGGGCCTAGATTCCATGCCTGGATCTGTCCCAAGGAAACTGAGCAATGGGATTAGTTACTTTCTCATTGCTGTGACCCCATACTTGGCAACCCAATGGAAGGAGAGCTTCTTTTGATTTCCAGTTGAGGGTATAGTCCACCATGCTGAGGAAGACATAGTGACAGGAGTGTGTGACACCTGGTGACATTTCACTTGCTGTCAGGAAGCAAAGAGTAGACACAACATGGAGCCAGCATCTAGTGACTGACTTCCTCCAGTGAGGTTCCACCTCCTGAAAGCTCTATAGTCTTCCAAAACAGCGCCACCATCTGGGGACCAGAGTTTCAAACACATGAGCCTCTGGGGGACTTTGTACATCTTAACCACAAGAGTAAGCATGGGCAAGTTTGTGGATGCACAGTTTTAAAGCTAGAAGTGAGTTTGGGGGTTCTAGGTGAAAGGTGGGGGAGGGAACACCAACTTCGGCACAGTTGGTGTTCCGCAGCAAATGAACGGTAGGAATAGAGAGCGCTGTGGGATGAAGTTATGGGGGAGATGAAGGATGAAAAAGACCTGGGAGTCCCTCTAATTCCCAAGAGTCCCCTTCTTCCTGAAGACTGCAGGGTGGCCCCAGGATGGAGCTCAGTTAGTAGAGCGCTAGCCTACATGTACAGAATCTTGAATTTTATCCCCCTCGCTATAGTTTCCAGAGATTGGGAGGTAGAGACTAGAGAACCAGGAGTTCAAGGCCATCCTTGGCTCTTTGGTGAGTTTGAAGGTAATCTGGGTACATGAGACCCTATCTCAAAATCATAAAGAGGAGCTGGAGATATGGCGTAGTCATTGCAAGCATGTACTGCTCTTGTAGAGGACCTGAGTTACATTCCTAGCACCCACATAGGGTATTCACAATTGCCTATAACACCTGATTCTGGCCTCTGTAGGTATTGGCACCCATGTTCACACACACACACACACACACACACACACACACACACACACACACGATGGTTTGTTCTCCACTTTGATCTCACATACATTTGATCTCACATTTCAAGACATCTGTGCATCCCAGACACACATCTGGAACCCAGGGAAATTTAAGATAAAAAGACAAAGCTGAATGAACAACTAATAATGTTTGTGCTGGACACAGGGGAGATGCAATTATAGCATCCGGGTCTTCTGGTGACCTTGGAAACTGCAGAGGTTTCCAGGGCTGACAAAGATCAAGGGTTCGAAGGACACTGGAGGTCCATCCTCATTCACAAAGAGTCCCTCAAAAAGTCCTGTTTTCCCATTCTTCTTCAAGACTGCAGGGTGGAAACTGGGGGTGTGGCTTAGTTGGTATGGTGCTTGGAAGGATGTGATAGATTGAGGAAAATTCTTTCAGGGATGTATTTCTTATGGTACACAGTTCTTGCTATCCACAGGGCATTGACTTGGGGCATACACAGATTCTAAAATCACGGATGCTCAACTCCCTCATACAGATTGGCTCAGCATTTGCAGATAGCCTGCATGTATTTTCTCAGGTGCTTTAAATAACAATGGCTAACATAATACAACTACTATCTGGTGTAGACAGTTATGCGGCATTGTTTAGGGCAATGACAAGGAGAAGTCTATTTATGTTCCATGGAGGCGAAAGTTTTTCAGTTTTTCCCCAAGGATTCTTTGTTGTTGTCTAGTTAAATCCCCAGATTCAGGGCCTGTGCATACCAGGACCCAATGTGATGTATGATGCTCAGCCAACCCCAGGTGATTTTAGAAGACACAGAGAGACTCTTAGAAGAGAAGGAGAAGGGCTGGGGGTGGGGCACGGTGATGCAGTGTTTGCCTAGCATCCTAAGTGCTGGGTTCAATTCTCAGTGCTATCAAAATTAATAAGATAGAAAGAAGGGGAAGAGAAAAGGAAAGACACAAACAACTGGGCATGGGAGCACAGACCAGTAACTTCATCCTAGTTCTCAGGAAGTTGAGGTAAGAAGATCTAAAGTTCCGAGTTGTTCTTGACTACACAGCCAGGTTGAGGCCAGCCTGGGCTACACTGAGACCCTGTCTCAAAAGACTAGGAAAATCGTTTGGAGGAATGGGGAGAGAGGGGTCTGTCTGTACTAAGAAGTGCAACATGATTAAGACTATTAATCCAGCATCATTAAGACTATTAATTAGCCATGACAACTCTCTAGATAATGTATAATGTATCTGAGGCTGAGAGGCTATGTAAAGCCTACACAGAAAAGATAAGTTACAAAGTGGCAAATGGACGAACAATGTGAACTGTCATCAACCTCAAATATGAATTCAATTAAAATGAATTAGTCATGAGCACATTAAAATGAAGGTCATGGGTATTTGGATTTAGGGTTTTGACTGAAATGTGCATTGATAATGGCACTTTTATCCTAAGCCATCAAATCTAACTTGGTATGTCACCAGTTAGAGCTGAAGATGCCTAAATCACCGGCAGGACTGGAGCCCAGCTGAATCAGCGATGTGAGGGTAAACACAGATTCCCTTATGGCCCAAAGGCTATCAGCCCGGATGGAATTGACGTCTTTGAAGCAGATAGGAGAACTGTATTGTCACAGATGCATTTCCAGGATGCAAAGGACAGATTCCTCAGAAATGAAGATGAGGGAAAGAGCATCTTAGGCTAACTGCTGAGCTCTGCCGTGCATGTTCCCTTGAGTCTGGACCCCCTAAGCCGGGACAGTGACCCAGGGTCCGAGAGCACAGGGTTCCATGTGTCTGTGCCCTACCACATAACTCCACGTTGGGTGATGGTTGTCAGGAATAATCCAAGCCTCTTCAATTAGATCCTTCATCTGTTAAGGTCAACTTCATAGCCTTTTCTCTTTTTTATAAAATTTATTTTATAAAGGTTTTATTTTCCTTTTGTGTGTATGCATGTGTTTCTGTGTGAGTGTATGTGCACTTGAGTGCAGGTACACACTAGAGGCCAGAAGAGGCACTGAATCCCTTGGAGCTTGAGTTACAGGCGGTTATGAGCAGTCCCCATGGTGTTGGGGACTGAATTTAGGTCCTCTGGAAGAGCAGCAAGTGCTCTTGACTGCTGAGCCGTCTCTCTAGACTCCTCCTTTTAGAGAAGAGATTTATCTCCTTTATCTGCGAGTGTCTGGGTGTGCGTGCGTGCATGTCTGTGTGTGTGCCTGTGTGTGTGCCTGTGTTTCTTTGTATGTGCATGGGCCCCTGGAAGCAAAGGGGGGAGGGGCCTTCAAACCCCGTGTGAGCCACCGGATGTGGTTATGGGAGTCTCTCGTGCCCCTTTCAGCTAGCTTTAGGCTCTTGGACAGTTTTTGTTTTTGTTTTTGTTTTGAGACAGGGTTTCTCTCTGTAGTCCTGGCTGTCTGGAACTTGCTTTGTAGACCAGGCTGGCCTCAAACTCAGAGATCTGCCTGCCTCTGCCTGCCTCTGCCTCCCAAGTGCTGGAATTAAAGGCATGCGCCGCCACCACCAACTGGCTTCCTGGATGGTTTTAACTCTATCTAGATATCAAGAAAACATGAAGCCTCCATGTTAGATCTCCCAGGACAACGTGCATGCTCATTTGAAGTTGTTTTTTTTTTTTTTTTTTTTTTTAAGATTTATTTATTTATTCTGTATACAGCATGTATGACTGCAGGCCAGAAGAGGGCACCAGATCTCTTTACAGATGGTTGTGAGCCACCATGTGGTTGCTGGGAATTGAACTCAGGACCTCTGGAAGAGTAGTCAGTGCTCTTAACCTCTGAGCCATCTCTCCAGCCCCCCATTTTGAAGTTTTTAAGGGCATATTCCTATAACCTGTAAATACTGACCAGGGTTATATTCTGGAGGTGTGGGGCCAAAGTCCTCAGATTCAAATGACCAAGGGACCTGTTCTAGACCACAAAGAAACCAAAGCAGCTTTGGTGTGCTATCAAAAATTCAAGCACTCATCTGAATTTAACTGAAAGTCTTTTGGTTAAAATGGGAGGGGGAAGAAAGAGGCAGAGTGGAAAGAATAAAAGTGCCACATGATAGTTTTAATTGTCAACTTGAAACACCCTAGAATTGCCTGGGAAGACATCTCAGCCTGGAACTATCTAGATAAGGCTAGCCTGTGGGGTTGTCTTGATTGCCTTGGTTGAGAGAAGATGCAGTACCTACTGTCCTTGGTTTGGGGCCCTGCACTGTATAAGAATCAGATAATCCAGTAGTAGGCATGCTTGCATTCATTCTCAGAAGTTCATTCTCTTTTCCCTGACTCTGCATGTGACTAGCTATTTCAAGTTCCTGCCTTGACTTCCTGGAAACACTGGAGTGTGACCCAGAATTATAAACGGGATAAATTCTCTCTCCATTAAATTTGTTTTGTCTGAGTATTTTAATTACAGGAAGAAATGAAACTAGGGTGGCATGCCTTTAATACCAGCATTGGGGAGGTAGAGGCAGGTAGATCTCTGAGTTCAAGGCCAATCTGGTCTACATAGTGAGTTCAAGGACAGCCAAGGCTACAAGTGAGACCCCGTCTCAAAACGAAGGAAAACTCCAAAAGAATATGTTTATTTATCTTTGTCTTTCTGCAGTTTTCTTATGGCATGCCTTAGATGTGTGTGTGTGTGTGTGTGTGTGTGTGTGTGTGTGTGTGTGTGTGTGTGTGTGTTTTCTGTGTCCTGTGTCCTCCCCGCCATTCCCTAGCCCCCATTTATCCTGTTTAGTGTTCTATAAGATTTCTGGGCCTGTGGTTTTATAACTGACAGCATTAACTTGAGAATTTCTCAGTCACCATTGCTCTGGGTATTTCTTCTGGCTTATTCTCTCTGTGTCTCTTACATTTTTATCAACATATCCACAAGCGTGGAGGATATCTCTTTCTCTGTCTGTGTCCTGTGCTCTAATGAGCCCTCAAAGGCAGTCTCCATGGCTGTACAGGGCCTTTAATCTCCAGCACGCTTTGAGCTCTGATAGCCTCATCTCTCTGCTTGTACCAGCCTCAGATTCTTTCTGGGGTAGTTTCTGACCCCAGTTCTGTTCTCCAGTTCTCTCCCATTGACTGTGTATTCAACTATTCAATTCAACTTAATACCAACTCCCAGCACATGTGCGGACGTCACAGGCTAAGGGCTCAGTCTCATAGCTCGTGTCCATGTCAGAGAGCAGCTGCAACTATCCTGTCCTTATGTGACTTTGTGCTTCTGTGTCTCTTGGCTAAAAGAGGAAGGGGGTCCCTGTAACCCTCTCCTCAATTTCAATTATTTCCTGAAATGGCTGACACAACTCGGGACAGTCCTTTTTCACTATTGCCCAGTTATTATGAAGGAGACAACTCAAGGGTAGGCTGGTGGAAGAGATGTAGTTTGGTATACCTGGTCGTTTTTTCTTGCAAGCTGGGGTGCTGTCCTGGGAAAAAGGGCAGAAGAGCCAGAGGCAATGGAGCTGAGCAGTGGTTTGAAAAGACCTCAATGATTTGGGCTCTAGTAAAATAGCTTTCTTTTAACAACTGTTTTATTTTGTTTTATTTATGTGTGTACTCACATGTGTGTGTCAGTACCTGAAGAGCACCTGAGGCCAGAAGATGGCATCAGATCCTTTGGAGCTGGGCCTACAAACATTTGTGAGCCACCTGACATGTGAGCTGGGATCAGAACCCTGGTCCTCATGATTGAGCAACAAGTGCTCTTAACCACTAAGAAATCCTTCCAGTCTCAAAATAGCTTTTCTTGAAGACAGGTCTTGTTAAGAATTTATCTGGTATCTTAAAAATGCCTTTTTTTTCTCCTCTAGCAACACAAGAGGATGTTCTGGGGCAGTCTCTGGATACACCTTGGTGAAGTCAGACTTGGTGTTTCAGGCCTGTAATCCCATTACTTAGGAGGCAGAGACAGGAACATTCAGGAGTTAAAGGCCAGTATGGGGTACACAATGAGTTTGAAGCCAGTCTGGGATAAATGGGCCCTTGTATCAAAAACCTATTGCTAAAAAGAATTTGGTTCTTTTTAGAATGAAACTCATACTAGTGGGGGAAGTTTTAACTCACGGAGGATGCACCCTGAGCCTTGGCAATGATCATCACAACAGACGATTTCCCACAGCCACGCTAATGCCCACTGGGGTATCCGTTCTGGTAGCTGTGCCTTTCTGTATCTGTCTGTCCTTCTGGGAGAGAGGTTTGCCCTCTGATCCCTCTTTTCTAAGAGACCCAAGGAAAACATCTGATTTTTCACTTTGTCCAGCTCTTCCCCCCTCTTCCTTCCTTTCTTCTTTTTCCTTTTTTTGAGACAGGGTCTCACACAGTACAGGCTGGCCTCCGACTCACTATGTAGCCACAAATCACCGTAAACTCTTGACCTTTCTGCTCCTACCAAGTGCTAGGATCATAGGCATGTATGCCACCATGTGCTGTTTATGAAGCCAGGGATGCATGCATGCTAGGTAAGTACTCTCCCCGCAGAGCCCATCCCCTGATCCTTAGTCAGCCTTTTACTTGATGGTAGTAGAATAGGGATTTTGTTTGGTTGTTTTCTTGATGCATGGTCTCATATATCCAGACTGTCCTGGGTACATGGCTGACTATGTAGCCAAGGATGACCTTGAACTCTTCATCTACTTTACCTCCCAAGTGCTGGGATGCTTTCCTATTCTTCTTTGTTAAGTTTTAAGCAATGTATCCAAGCTCCTTACAAGCCATTGCCATCCATGTCTTTTCCTTATTCCTCCTGCTTGTTGTCCTTTTTCCAACTAGAATATGAGCTCTGAGCCCACACACCTCCCACCCCCCGTGCCCAGGATAGAATCTGCACCTACCAGAGATCTAGTGAGTGTGGTGGGTGGGTTTTTCTTCCTTATCTTCATCCATCCATGGAGCTAACAAAATATCATCCAGTACAACTTAATATTGTGAAATTTAGTATAAGCTCACCTATGTTTTAACTGGTGGTAATTTAATAAGTAAATTAATATGGTGGACTAGATTGCCCCATGGCAGTGCTCTCAATCTCCATGGTTTCCTATCACAGACAGAAAGTAAAATGTGTTCATTTGATAACCAACCAAAGACTCTTATCTCAAAGACCTCAGGCCTCAATGTCTAGTCTCACTTGCTACCCATGTGCGGTGCCAAACACACCTTGATTCACCAGTGATGTTTAGGACCAGAGAGATGGCTCAGTGGGTAAGGGTGTCTGTCACCAGGCCAGGTGACCCAAGTTTGAACCCAAGAACCTACATGGTGGAAGGAAAGCAGTGACTCCTAAAAGTTGTCCTCTGACCTCCATATGTGTGTTTGCATATATATATATAAATATATATATGCATATATATAAACACACACACACACACACACACACACACACACACACAAATGGAGGAGGGAAAGAAGTAGAGAGAGAAGGGAGAGGAAGTGTGTGTGTGTTTAACCCACTGAAGAGACTCATCCGTTAGCCAGATCGAGCTAAGTGTTTCCAAAGACTGCAAAGCTAAGACCAAGAAGGGGAGGAAGATGGTCAAGACTCTACACTGTAGAGAAAAGATCTGATCTGGGCGTGTTAGCAGAGGCTATAATATTAACTCTTGGGAGGTGGAGAAGGAGGATCAGAAGTTCAAGGCCATAGTTGACTACATAGCAAATGTGAAGCCAGCCTGAGTTGTAACAAAAGAGAAGTAAAAAAGAAGTGGTTTTTTTTCTTTTTTTTCTTTTCTTTTCTTTCTTTTTTTTTTTTAAATGCCTAAACCATGCCCCATACCATCCTATTGTCCTGAAAATCCTTCCTCAGTGAAGTGGTCTCATCTCTCCAGTTGGTTTCCAGTCTGGAATGCTCCACCTAATGCTGTTTCCCTTCCCCATATCTATTCACCAGTTCCCAGCAGCCCAGCAGCCCCAGCAGCCCAGCAGCCCCAGCCTCCCCAACAGCACCCCTCCCTGAGCTGCTGGGTGGTTGGCCCACAGAGCTGTGTTTGCTGTAACTGGGGGAATGGGTCCAACCTTCTATTTTGAGGTGAAACAACACATAACCCAGACAGGTCAAGGGTTTGTACTGGCCACAAGACTAGCAGGAGGCAGGTTGGGAACATGGGTCTCTTGGTCCTCTGCCCAGTCCACTACTCAGCTTAAGTTCTCTTGCTAATAATAAAAACATAATTTATTGATGGTGATAACCAACTCAGCCAAGAGTCTATATGATTTGTAGTGACAACCAGATGGTCCTTAATAAAACATTAATAAAGCAAAAGCAGATGGCATTTAATAAAGGATCATATAAGCCTGTCTGGGAGCCATAGAAAGCACTTTTTCTAGACTGCGTAATAATAGGGAATTATCAGACAAGTTATAAAAGAGGAAGCTGGTTCCAAACTGTGATGTAGGAAAATGTTTTAGGTTGTTGCACATATTGGATAATAAAAGATTTTAAATGTAATTTTATCCCAGATTTTTTAATTCTAGCATGACTGTAGTTTGGGGCAATTTACAAGAAATGGTAGAGTCATCACTAGAAACAAGAGGAAGTGCTTAGAACTCCTTCCTCTCTTGGAATTCCCTCTAAAGCCACACTATACCATTCTTCCTACTGTTACAGGAAACCCAGTGTCTAGAATTCATAGAAACGTTTCCTTTGGTTGCTCGTTCACCTGTTTTGTCTGTCTGCCGCATTGATTGGCTAGTATTTTGTTTTGGATTTGTTGTTGGGTTTGTTTCGGGAGAGAGTCTTGCTATCGTGCAGGCTAGCCTTGAACTCTTGATCCTCTTGACTGCTATGATCATAAGCCTGTGCTATCAGCCCAGTCAAAATAATGTACTTTAATATCAAAGTGGGACACAGTAAATCACTTGAGTGGACCACAGGGGCTGCTCTAGGAGTCACCATCAGAACTCTGTAGAATTGAAGAGCTGGACAAGATGTTGTATGCTTGTGGTCCCACCGTTCAGGATCCTGAGGTAGGAACACTGAGAGTCCAGGGCTAGCCTTGACCATATAGAGAAGTGAGGTCCAACTTGGGCACCACAGGAAGATCCAGTCTTAAAAAACAAAACAAAACACTGTGTACAAAAATCAAGGAATAACCTATTTTGAATAGTTGGATCTTAATCAGCAGGAAAGTAAAAGGGCGAAGACCGAAGTTAATATTTAGATGTTTGATTCATCTGAAATCTACCTATCAGGCAGGAGTCAAAAGTTCCAGTATGGACTCTGGCCTAGAATCAGTTTTGCCAGATTCCATCATTACCTTTTTGTTGTTTTGTTGTTCTGTATTGTTCTTTTCTGATGGTCTCCTCTTTAGCCCATAAAACCTTGGAACTTGCTATATAGTTCAGGCTGGCCTGTGTTTACATGGCAGTGCACTCCTGCCCATGTTCACAGATCTGTGGAGATCAAAGGTTGATGAACTGTCTTCTTCCGTCACACCCCACTTCATTTATCGGGGCAGCCTCTCCTGCAGAACCTGGAGCTCGCTGCTTTGGCTACTCTACCTGCAAGTTTCCTCAGGCACCTGTCTCCACCTCCCAAGTGCTGGGCTGCCTGGCTGCTGTGTTCTTTCCAGCTTTCTTGTGGGTGTTGGGGGTTGAACTCCAGTCCTTACATTTCCCATGTCAAGTACTTTATTCACTGGGTCATTTCCTCAGATTCTTGCTTTGTTTTTGAGGCAAGGTTTCATGTAGCTCAAGGTCACCTCTAATTTGATATGTAGCCAAGGCTGGCCTTGAACTCCTGATCCTTTTGCCACCACCTCCCAAGTGCCCACACCCCTACATTGTTTATTTGGTGCTGAGGATGGGGCCCAGGGGTTTGTGCATGCCAGCCAAGCACTGTACCAACTGAACTACATCCCTAGCCCAACGGTGATGTCTTACCATGAGTGTTGCAGTATGACTTCTCTGGGAATCTATGTCTTAACTACTTCTAGTTCCTGGAGGGGATGTCGCCATTCTCTGAGGGGTGGGCTTTGGCTTGAGAAGGAAGAGAAGAAAAGCAGAACCTCACAGCTTCTTTAGCCGGCCGTCTTGCCTTGCGTGGATCCTTCTCCTAAAGGTCCTGGCCTGAGGCTGGTCTTTGTGGGACACTGGAGCACATCTATCCACAGCTGTTCCTTCCCTGGTGAGGACTGGGTTCTTTTTCAGCCCTTGAGCAAGCCAGTTGTAGGTGTGTGTTCCAGTGCCCAGAGAGTCCTCAGTGCTGTTTGCAAAATTGAATAGAAATCTAGGGCATGGGCATTAATAACCTTAGTTACTATTTATCAGGATCCCAGTGAGTGCCCAGCAGTGGAGCCCCCGAGACTCTGGGAGTTGGATGTTATCATCTCTGCAGATGAAGAGACTGGGTTTTGAAGGACTGGGGACAGCAAGCAGGCAGAGATGGGGCTCAGACAAGACTTGTGTGACTTCCAAAGCCACAGCATAGCCTCATCTCAGTCGGCCTCCGCACTGGCATTTGCTTTTGAGGTCATTGGGGCTTTCCTTATCTCTAGTATGAGGAAGTTGGCCAATGAAGGCAGAGAGCAAAGCCGCTTGAAATCGGAAGTTCCTGGGTGCCC
>CABHPR010108725.1:0-23428 GCA_902168415.1 Peromyscus melanophrys
CTGCTCCACAGAGAAATAAGTTTATTTTTTAATAAGGATGATCTTTGGAATGATCCTACGATTTAGATTGTTGAAATAATTTACTTCACTAATTTCCTAGCATATTCTAATCTTAGCATTACTTAACAAGGAAATGAGTAACGGGCTAAGCCCTTATGCAAGACTCAAACTGCTTAGTAACTTAAGATGATTCGCTGCTCGCCTCCATCTACAATAATAAAATCATCGAAAGGAACTTTCGCGTTTTCCAGTTTATCTTACAGTAGGGTTTAAACTTAATTTTTGAAATTTATCAAAATGGTTTAAATTCTTCTTTGGAGCCGAATATGTATTTCATTTATTTTTTTATATAACTTGTGATAGCTATTGTTACTCTCTCAACATAGTCCCCAAGAATAACAACAGGAGAGCATGGACTGAGTGCCTCTTCAATTATTATGATCAAAGGCAGTAGCAGGATTTGAGCCATCAATTATAGATAAGGGGGAAACTTTTGGATTTGCAGCATTTGCTAGCTTCAATGGTGTAAATGTTCCCTCCATGGCCGATATGATATTCCTAGATGTAGAATTGAAAGGCAATGTACAGCAGCAAACCACTGTGGTGTATCTTCACCTCATCACGACGAAAACAGATGCAGAGGACCTGAGAACGCCAAACGCATTAGATGGAGTATAATAAGTAGACAGTGGAATTTTTACAGTTCACCGCCTTGTGTCATTGTCACTTACTTATTGTAAGTTCATAGACGTTTGTTGTCAATAATGACTGTGCTTAAAACAAGCCAGCAAGACCCCTGAAATTTCACACTAGCATAACACTGACTAGAAAGGCATTCCAGATGAGGTACCCAAACCAGTACACCAAGGTGTAGATGACAAAGTTCGTGTTTCATAATGAGTCTCTGTGTATTCATTCCTACATACCCATGCCCTGAATACAGGGAGGAACTCCAAAAGCTTTCCCTATGGCTATTCTTAATAAACTATATACACAACCCAATGACATACTAAATTGATTGTTTTACAGCTAACAAACTTAATTTTCATTAATCCAGGCAGATCAGAGGGAATAATGCACCACATAATTCTGGGTTCCTAAAAATGTCATCTAGCTGACCTGAAAGAACTCCATCACTCCCAGTCTGGGTAGTCCATAGATAAGACACAAGGTTAGAAAGAGGAAAGGGGGGGGGACTCCCAAAGGATCCCTTCCTCAATTAATTATGTAAATCACAAGTAAATTAGACACTAAAAATTTAAGATTGATTGAAAGCCTTGCTCAAATTGCTTTAACTGTGATTCATAAACCAATCACGCAAATTCATATGTTAGGTTGTGTAAAAAAATTAGAAAGCTGTAGAATGGAATAAGATTACCTTAATTTAAATGTGAAAGACATGGTTGCTGAAGTATGAGTCTCTTAGACTGTTAGCACTAGCCCATCAGATGTTAACAAAATCTGATATGCAACAGTTTTACATATCCCCTTGTGGGAGAAAGATCAACTTGTGACCTGCTTTATAAATCAACTACAGTGATAGAGTTAGGCGACTGTATCTAAATGGCTTTTAGCTATGCTTCCTGTTTTAAGCTACCATATTTACAAATGAAAGCTTTTTCAAACCACGGCTTTTAATATAATTTGCATATTTAGTAATACATTGATTAAAATTAAACACGGATTCTTGCAATTTATTTCAGAAACAGATGGGCTGCATTAAGTGAAAAGCCAGAGCCTTTAAATGGAACAGACTCACTAGCTGACTACTGATAATGATGAATACAAAACTTTGTAAATTGGCAAAAAAAAAAAAAGGGGGGGGGGTGTTAGCCCATTGAGCCTATTTCAAAGCTTTCCTAACTAGTGATTCCATAAAATTAGTAATCAAGTTAATTTAAAATGAATAATGTATATTAAAGGTGTGCGTCACCTTAATGAAAGTGAATGCTTCCAGGAAGTTTGCATTTTCCTAGTGTGCACAGCAAATCCGCGTGTTGTCCTAATTATGAGCTTGATAGAGTTTGACAGTAGAGGGCGCTCTTCCATTACATACATTCCTGCTGAACTAGGGTTTTAGACCAGGAAATTAACCGCAAGTTTATTCAATGGCGGAGATAGCTGGGTTCAAGATCTCTCTCTCAAACGACCTGTTTTCAAAGTAGGCTTTGCTGCTCTGAGGCAGACTGGACTGTAGAGAGTGTTTCAAATGGAGTCTGCTGTGTGCCGTTGTGCTGAACAGCATTTGCAAAAGCTGATTTTATTATAAACATAAATGAATCTCTGATGTTAGCCCTTTGTCAGTTATCTCTCCAAAGTTAGGACTAAGCTTTTGCCTCCTTCCCTATAGCAGTGTGACATAATTCAATCAGATCATATCACCGAGTTAGTTCAGTCATGAAAAATCCCTTTCTAGGTTTAGTCCTGTGCAGCAGAGGCGTTTTCCAAGTTAATGTAGTAAAGTCCAGCATAGGACTCTATGTTATCCAACACTTCCTACCGATAGGCAATGAATTCTCAGAATGATACCAAGGAAAATCTATGAAGGAGAAGTTTTTTATTTAAATTTTATATCTATTTCCTTCTTGATACTTTTTTCCTGAGTTGAAGGTGAAAAAGAATTCAATCTATGACATTTAAATAATGTTTATATTCTTCAAAAATCCTTCACTGTACAGTAACAAAATCCTACAATTGGGGAAACTCGGATTCACTCACTTTAACTGAACAGAGTTACTACAGGTGAATTTGTGCCTAAGACAAAAATTTATTTCCTGTTTAATATTAATATAAGCAGAAATCTTCAGAATAAGCAAAAAAAAAAAAACAGTTTAAGAACTAAGTATTTATTTCATGACAGATCAATGACACGATTTTCAAAGTAGGAAGCCAAACAAAACTTTTTATAGAAAGCTGATGATTTCTAAAAACACACATGAATAAAAGAACAAAAAAAAAAAAAACCCAAAAACTTGTTTTCATCAAAACCATCACCACAGCAACACCTCGCTGTGGAGGTTTTATTTTTGTTACCTTTTGTTTTTAAGTATAACAAATTACCTCCAGCCTTTTCAAAGTTTGATTAAACAGTCAAAAGTGCTTAAGAGGTCAGCCTCGGCTCGCGCTGCTGTGGATTACTCTGACATGAAGTGTTTGTCACCCATTGTGAGTCGTGAAAATCCCCCTGTAGCCAATGTGTTTTGTTTGGATTGAGACGGCATGCGGTTGATGGCTGTGACCTTCATGGTGGCTTAGATCCCTGGCTGGCACTGATTTTTGATTTAGTGCCGATCTGCTGCGCTTGTCACGGGCTGCAAGGTGCTTTCCATGCGCTAATGGAACAGCTCAAGGGCAGAGGGGCCCTGTAAATGTCTATCTCTCGCCAACCACGGGCTAAATAGAGAGGCGAGTTTTCTACATGTGAATGACAGGCTCTGAGATTACACACAGAAGGTAATGCAGGGTTTTCAAACCTGTGCAGACTTGGCAAAAATAACAAGTATTGCAAAGTGCACGTTCTAGGGCTATCTGTCTGCTAATGAATATGTATCTGCTCTGTTAAAATGGAATATTTCACACAAATACTGATAATATATCTTCATTTGGTGGCAGGGAACTAACCATCAGTTCATGTGTCCTTTGGTTCAGTCGCCGTTGTTAATAAATCCTGTTACTTAATGGTGTCTTCAACGGGAAATTGCCTATGTCCAAACTTTTCCTTCTAAGAAAGTACAAAATGAAATGATAATTGTTATAGAAAAATAAATGTAAAGACAAAAATATTACAAGTTAACTTGTAGATCATCTTTGCTAGGCATCTTGGCCACGGCAGGATGTTCTGGATACTCAGAAAAACCAACAACAGTAACACGTGTGAGTGTTGCCTTCTACACACAGACTAGCTTAGGTAAGAGCAATTCACATCAACAGGGTAGTAGCCTACTGCTAGTACGTTAATGCAAGCAAATCCTGTTCATCCTGTCTCTGCACAAACGCTAGCTTCTCCAAAAGCAATTCCTAACTCTCCAAAGAACTACTTTTTCTTCAGCCTCTAAATGTTAGACGTATGCATCATTGGCCATTATTATTATTTTTATGTTGTATGACAGTCATGCTTTGTCTTATTTTCTACAATGGACCGTAAGCGCCTGAAGAAAGTACATCAATTTCATCTTTATAACCAACGCCTTATCTAGGCCGGTGTCTGACACATTATATATTCTCAATACATGTTTGTCGAATGGATGAATAAGTGCATGACTATGACCCGGTAGCAGCCTGCAGGTTGATGAAATTTTAAAACTATTAGTATTTGCAGTGATTCTGTCATTAACATTAAAATGCCCGGTTGAGTTCCCATCTCTTCACCAGTGGTAACGGCCACTTCTCAGTTTCACTGTAGCATTTCTAACTTCTCTCTGAACCTGCTTCCTATCAGCAAGAACACATGCTCATCTCAGAAGGCTACCACCAAGGCCCTGCCTCCTTTGTACAATACCCTCAGTGCACTCCCTAAGCACAGTGGAATTAACAAAATATAAGTGTCACACACTTCTCAGAAGTCTGTGAAATCACCCCCTAGGAGACTGCCTCCTCGGTACATTCCAGCTATGTTTATTAACATCATTTTATCATTTCCTCACTGAGTGACCACTGTGTACCAGGTACTACACTTTCAGGAGGGACCAGTCTACCAGGAACTATCCAAAGCCACTGCAGAAACGTGGAATACTATCTTAGGTGGGGAAATAAAGTCATTTAAAATGCTATTTTGCAGGAATTGAATCACCACATGGTATGACATAAATACATATAATTTATATATAAATACAAATCTTAAAACTGTTAAAAACTAAGGAAAGTAAACCACTACTTTTACATTAGAATGAAATAAGGATTGAGATGCAAATTTTAATGAATTTTTAATATAAAATTTTCAAACAAGTATTACTTTCTGTGGACTACCTTTTGTCTACCAAGTGTGAGAATTCCTACTTCCTGCCAGTCTGGAGAGTCCACTTGAAACTGTTGACAAACTCCAGAAAGAACACGTGTGTTTGGAAACCCCATTCATCATCTTTCCTCTTATGTATCTCTGTACGAGTTATCCAATCACGATGAGCCTGAATCTTCTCATCCTCACAAGACGCATGATAATACTTCTCTTCCAGGGATGCTCTAAAGGTTAGATGGGTGATTCCACGTGACGTGTAAATAAAGGCCGCACCAATCACTAGGAACCTTGCTCGGTCCTGGCAGGGAGACCTGTCACTTACTTAGGTTACCATTTCACACCTTGTCACTTCAACCCCTTGCATCTAAACCACTCCTGGAATGATTTCATTGTCGAGTTGCTTTTTCCCCACAGTGGAGTCATTGTCCGCATGTGGAACACGGTCAACCTCACAGACTCCACTGAAATGGTGTACGTGGCTTTGTAGACCATCTACCTCTACTCAACTCTCTTACTTTCCAAACGGCCTAACTTCTTTGTGGCTCTTAACAGCTCATTAGGGAAGTATCATTCAAGATTCCACTCTATTTTGTGTGTGTAATAGGGTCACTGTGTAGCCCAGGTTGGTTGCAGACTCATAGCAGACCTCCTGCCTCCACTTCCCATTTACAGGAATTGCAGGGGTGAGTCTCCACACCAGGCTCTGTGTTTCCCTTTCCAGCTTACCCCTCAGCGGACCTATACATTCTAATAGCTTCAACCACCATCTCTATGCTGGAGACCACAACGTCCTTTTTGTCCTCAGCCTTGACCTGTAATTGATGCTCCAGTTTTTAGATTACACTAGTAATATAGTAATAACTAGTGGAATATGTGCTAATTAACTTATATCTGCTCAAACCCCAAAGGCCCACATTGTATCTTAAACTGTTTTTCCTTCTATCTGAGTATACACTTAAAGGTAACTTTTGACTCTTTTTTTTTTTTTTTAATCCTCTGTGATCTTTCGCCAATTTCTTTCTTTATGATGGCATTTAAATCTGAATAGTCCTTTCCATTTCTAGGGTCACGAGACACTAGTCTCAGCACTTCTTAAACCCCCACTATCAATCATAGAGACCTGAGATTCTTAGGCCACCCTGGCTAAGAACAGGAGCCCATGTCAAGCTCTCTGAGTCGTTCCCATGAGCAACTGAACTTAGGACCAGTTTCCACTGACCTCATGTCTCCAGTTACTGCACTTTCAGCATGCGCTGTGTTTAGAATACCAGTTCTGCTTCAGTATGTCAACACTAGCCATCCTTTGTGAATGAACTCCACCTGAGGCTCTCATGACTTGACTTCTGGCCCCACTTTCCTACTTCCCCCTCCTCTCTTCTATCACGATTTAAACTAGCACTAGGCTTTTCTATTGTGGCTTAAACTTTTCTATTTCGATTAAACTAGCACTGTGCTTTTTAAAAATGATATTTTCATAAACCTCTCCTTAGATTGTAAATGCCATGGAGGAAAGAACTATGAATTGTTTAAATATTTACCTCATAATATTTCAAAACATTCTACATATGCAACAGATAATGGTGATACCACTGAATTCTTACTGCACACTAGACATCTATATTAGCTCATTTAATTCCATTAACAACCCTATAGAGTTTTTAATTATTTCTTTTATTTTTGAGACTAGAATTACTTCATTTCCCCACTTCACTTTTTCCCCTCCAAACCCTCCCTTATATTTCCTCCATGCTCTTCCAGTTTACCATCTCTGATTTCATTAATTGTTGTTACATACATGTATGTATGTGTCTATGCGTCTATATCCCTAATACATAAATACAACCTGCTCAGTCTGTATACTGTTACTTGTATGTCTTCAGGGATGACTACTTGGTGTCAGATGATCGGTCGGTGTGCTCTTCCCTGGGGAAGACGTATTTCTTCTGCTCTCAGCATTCCAGAGTTGCCTGTAGTTGTCTGTGCAGGGTTGAAGCCTCATGGTCTTTCCCTGCCCACTTGAGCAGTCTATTGTTGTCCTTGCTCAGCTCATGCTTGGGCAGTCATATTGGTGAGGGCTAGTGAAGCTGTGTTTCTTGGGAGAGAACCACCAACTGGCATTTTACTAAACCAACATAATTCCTAACGACATTCTAATTATTTGTCCTTATATCCACAGATAAGTGTAGTCCTCACTCCTCATCAAGGAAACTTCTCTTGGCAACAGATGGAGACTGTTGCAAAACAAACAAACAAACAAAAAAACAAAAAAACCCACAACCAATCAACATGCAGAGTTGTGAAGCCCAGTTCCAGCTGTTATATCTACAAAACACTCCATCACCTAAGGCTTAGGATCGTTGCAGAGGAGGGGCAGAACTATCACAAAAGCCAGAGGACCTGGAGTTTGCTGTGAGATTGAGCATCTGAGGAATGTTAGAAGCTCCACCCATCAAGTCTCACCAAAATGGCTGAATAAAAGTTGTGATATGAAACTCACTTTCCAAATGAGGAAACAAACATGAAAAGGTGAAACAACTTAGCACAGCTCACAAGAAGAGCTAAAATTCAAACCTGAGCAGTCTTCCTAAGGCCCGTGCTTGTAACAACACATCACAGCATCACACAACATGAGCCTGGAAGGGTGTTAGTGCCATCTCCTTTCTGTCTAGTGTCTGGTTTTATTTCTTTTTTGTTTGTTTGTTTTCCTTTTTGAAACAAGGTCTCACTACATTGCTAAGACCAGGCTCAAGTCAGTCACCATCCTCATACCTCTGCCCCCTACATGTTGGAATTACCAGCATGTGTCAGTATGCCCAACTTAAGAAGCTATTGTTAGTGGCTAGGAAATCGTTTCATTGGTAAAGTGTCTGTGGGTTAAACACAAAGACCTGAGTTTGATATTCAGTGTCTACATGTAAAACCAAGCGTGGTGGTAAATATTTGTGGTCGAAAATGTGGTAGGAAAGTGGAGACCCACAGATCCTTGAGACTCCCTGGCCAATCAGCTTTGCCTAATTAGATAGCCCCAACTCCTAGACAAGAGACCCTGCCTCAAAACACAAGGTGGTCAGTTCCTGAGGAATGATAGTCAAGATTGACTCTGGCCTCTACATATGTACATATGTACTCATACACTAACCTGCACTGAAAACCCAGACACAAAATTAAAACATTAAACAAAATACACTTTTAATTAACTAATCTTAATGGGTTTATTTAAAGACTCATGCTTTCTATTCACTTTTCATTTGTGCCTCAGGTCTCTTTATGTCTCTACTTACATTAATATTATGTGACTTTAAAAAAATACCTGTATATGTGTATGCCTGGGTGTACACCATGTGCATGAAGAATCTCCATGGAGATCAGGACAGGTGTCAGATCCCCTGGAACTGTGAGGCACCATGTGGGTGCCAAAAACCAAGTCCAGTGCTCTGCAAGAGCACTGAGTGCTCTTCACTGGTGAGCCATTTCTCCTGCTCCAACTGTGTAACTTTTTCAATGACTCTCAAGATGTGCATATTAGCCATAGCAACCAACAATAAAAAACCTAGCATAATATTTGAGTAAAAAAGATGAAAATAAAAATTTCCTTAAGGATTGGGGGTATAGTTCAACAGAGTTCTTCCTTAGCACATGTAAAACTCTGTGTTCAGTCTCCCAACTCTACAAGAAAAATATTACTATGAGTTAAATTAAACAAAATCTTGAACTGAACTATCCATTTGGAAGGGTAAAAACAAGTATTCATTTAAAGGGCTTCCTTTTCAACATTTCTAGGCCCTTACTGCTATTTTTGAAGGTAAAGTATTTATTATTCATGACTTAGAGGAACGTTTATCTTTGTATGTGATTGCTTTGCACTGGGAAGAGGAGTCAGAGGGCTAAAAGAATATGCCTTTCAGGTAGTGGTGGTAGTGATGCATGCCTTGAATCCCAGCACTCAGGAGGCAGAGGCAGGCAGATCTCTGTGAGTTTGAGGCCAGCCTGGTCTCCAGAGGAAGTTTCAGGACAGCCAGAGCTACACAGAGAAACCTTGTCTTGAAAAACAAAACAAAAGAAAAAAAGAAGAATATACCTTTGAAAATAGTGTAGACAGCAAAATTTGTTCATATCAGGGCAGTAAGTGACTTGTTTTCTATCCTGTCTTCACATTGTATACTTATTAGACAGACAGACAAGACAGACAGACAGACAGACAGACACAGACACACACACACACACACACACACACACACACACACAGGACTGCTAATAACTCAGGATGCACAGACAGACCGCAGTCAAAGTCTGTGCATGTGTCTAAGGCTGGGGGTCTAGTTTTCCTTGTGATCAGCATGATCCAAGGGCACCAGAGTCACTAGACTTAAATGGCACCACATGTGACAGAATAAGACACTGCTATCAGCTTCCATCAGTGGACGGAGGTAAGTTCATCTACTGCAGAGGAGAGTCTGATAGGACAGTGCGTGAATCTCCTCTCTTGGATCGGACACTGAAGCGCTGAGCCCCATTAAAATACTCAGAACCCGTGAGCTACAGTGATAAGAGTCCACTGCTCTGTTTCTATCAATATTGACTTGCTCATAACTTATTGGTAGCTCTACTAGAACAGGTAATAAACAGGTCTTGAATCTTCATGCTTTGGAGTTTTGAAAGAGCATGGATAACTGAAATCCATAGATAATACCAACGTTTAATTTTAGTCAAGATATTAAGTCATCTCTTCTTCCATAGAGGTTCTTATTTATATATATTTTTTATTATATTAGCTAACAAACTGTAACTGACTGGGCTTCATTTCAGCTCAGAGTTTGTTTCTAGTTTTTTTTTTTTTTTTTCCTACATCCTTGTGGGGTCCTTGGGCGGGTGTCACCAAGACACTAGAAAACAAGACCTCTGCACTTGGCTTTGTTCGCTGTAGCCAACTGCTGTGTTAACATCTGAGTGATGGCTGGCTCCTGCCGGTGCTGGTGCTGAAGAGCATCGTTCTTCGTCTTTGCATAACTACTTGACTCACTTAACCCCATAGGGTTAGTGCAAATGCCTGTTCCAAGGAGCAGTACACATGCTTCAGGAACAGAACTGTTTTTAATTAAGGAATAAACGCCATCTTTGCAAACTAATTATATATTAAAGCATATAGAGTATAGTCAGTCTAAACCAGCTCTTCACATCCATCCCTCCAAAACCAAGCAAGGACCTACTGCTATCCTGAATTACCTGGGAATCTGGTTTAAAATAAAGATTTCCGAAGAATCAAGTTTGTACCGAAAATCTGCATTTTTTGTAAGTACGTTTCCCTTCACTCAGTCTCTTCCCCTTCTTTCTCACGCCTGCTCCCCACTTGTGATGTAGGTATGGAGGATGCATGGACCACACTTTGAAAAGTCACTGCCTAACTCCTGAAAAAGAGTTTGATGGCCCTGCAGTTGGTTTTCTGAGTAAGAGATTATTTTGTTTTGGGGTTCCACAATCCCCGGGTAAGTCTAAGCAACTGTACTGACAGAGATTCATTGCACAGAAGTGTGTGCTTTTAGAGTGTGAGGAACTCTAAGCCACAGGCTTGATTTAAGGGCAGGATCGGGCTTACAGCTGATAATGTGACAAGACAGTGATGCAGCTCAGCCAGGATCTGACTCGGCTACGCTATGATCCGGGCTGAACCAACAGCTGCCGAGGCCAACCATGACAAGTGCTATTTTGCCCATGACATTGGAGAGTTTATTCAAGAGCAGTGTCCCTTGTGCCAGGACTTCCACAGTACAGCTGCAAAGGTTGCTTAATCCTTGGTTTATTTGCTCTTCCCGTGTTCTCGGATATGGATGAAACAGTTTTCCCTATTTCCTCTGGTCCATGTGCTCTGAAGGGCAGTCACATTGCAGTAACTGTAAGTTATCCAAATGGCAACTTCCTGAATGAGAACTACAGTAAAGGGGAGAAAGTGGTTTCCCCTTAAAGACGCATAATTTCTGGAAGAGCCTGTGAGAGTTAAATACTACCATGCCCATGAAACAGTCTGCAAACCACATAATGACACAAAAATGTCAGAATTGTTAAATATCTTCTAACAGAAAGAAGTTAATCGCCGGGCGTTGGTGGCGCACGCCTTTAATCCCAGCACTTGGGAGGCAGAGGCAGGCGGATCTCTGTGAGTTCGAGGCCAGCCTGGGCTACCAAGTGAGCTCCAGGAAAGGCGCAAAGCTACACAGAGAAACCCTGTCTCGAAAAACCAAAAAAAAAAAAAAAAAAAGAAGTTAAGCTATACCTACCAGAATGGTGACTTTTTTTTCAGTGTTACAGATCAAACTCGGGCCCTTGGGTGTAAGACACTTAGGCAAGTGCTCTACCATTGAGCTGCATCCTCAGACATGGTGATGTTTTCTATAATGTAGACGTGATTGACAGACTGTCCTCACCAAGAAAAGCCGCACTGGTATGTGTCTGGCTTCCCTTTCCTGATGAGGAAGCACACTCTAAGTCAGATGTGCTAGGTTTCTGTGGACAGTGCAGGGTTGGCAAGTCCTGAACAAGAACCTTCGTTACAACCGCAGACTACCAGCATCCAGTCTTCCCCACATCACTGGTCCTGCCTCTCCCTGGTCCTGGCCTGCTGCTCAAGCTCTTAGGCTCTTTGCAAATTATGCTTTCAGGTTCTTTCATCAATTTAAGATTAAAAGTCCTGTGAAATATTAATGAAATTATGTTTTTTAAAAAGGAAGAAAGAAAAATGTTCCTACAATACTGCAACATTTTAATGCCTCATTAAAATCATTAGCAATGCTAATATTAAAGAACTCACTTCATCTTTCAGGGAGCCAAAAAATAAATCATAATAAAATGTTTGTTAACATTACATCTGGAAAAATAAATGATACAGCATCTCACTATATGGGCTTTACATAATTTAAAGACGACACTCAAAGGTCACACTATTAAGCACATGTGAGTAGCTTCCCTCATGGAGACTGAGAGTGCACTATTTTATAATATTCATTAAATGCTGTGAATATTGTTTGTGTTTTTCATTTATGAGAAAAATCTATGGTGTGCCTATCAGCTGGGGCTCTCATGGAACTCAGGTTGCAAACAATGACATGCTTCACTGACCTGGATGACTTACAAAAGCCATTTATATTCAGTACTCTCATTTGTGCTATCTTTAAAAATGAGTAAGAGACATATATTAATAGCAAGAAACTGGTAGACGGATTGCATCACTTCCCATCTCCAGACTTACAGCAACACTTCACTTTCCATCAGCTGAACTGACATGGGAATGGAAATGTCGTATAGATCAGTCACACGAAATTTTACTACAGAAGTAAAGAGGGCAAGTGTCATAGTTTCTTTCTCTTTGTTGACCAACTTTCAGTTGGAGAGAGCAAAGAGGTGTAATAGCGTGACAAAGTTCCAGTTAGGTGGACAGTGAAGGAAACATCTCACCATTGACTGGGACCAGCGGCAGAGGAGTATTCTTAGAAATAGGTCCACAACTCCTAAGACAATTGCATGGTAAACTCAGAATGTGGGTACACCCAGATCTTGGGAAGTCTAAGAAAGAAGTGTCCAGTCATGTGAGCGAAAACAATGTTTTAAAAAGAAATAAGGAGGGGGCTGGAGAAATGGCTCAGTGCATAAAACACTTACCACACATGCCCAACCACCTGAGTCTGATCCCTGAAACCCCCATAAAGGAGTAAACCAGCTCCCCAAAGTTGTCCTCTAACCTCCTCATGCATGCCATCACACACACACACACACACACACACACACACACACACACACACACACAAATAAGTAAAATTAAACACATAAAAATAAAGCTCAGAGGCAGATACTTGTCTAGCATGTATGCGTCTGAGTTTGACTTCTGACACTACAAAGATTGAAATTAAAGATAATACATAAATAAAAATTCTACGCATTGAGTTCTTATATGTACCAAAACAAAAGTAAGCACTAGACACTGGACACACGAGTACCTCACAGACAGTCATTTGACATTCCGTCTTGTAAAAACAAATACTTTGGTGTCTTACTTAGGGGTTCTGTTGCTGCGACGAAACACCGTGACCAAAAAGCAAGTCGGGGAGGAAAGGGTTTATTCGGCTCACACTTCTTCATTGTTGTCCTTCGCTGAAGGAAGTCAGGACAGGAACTCAAACAGGACAGGATCCTGGAGGCAGGAGCTGATGCAGAGGCCATGGAAGGGTGCTGCTTACTGGCTTGCTTCCCCTGCTTGCTCAGCCTGCTTTCTTATAGAACCCAGGACCACAGCCCAGGGATGGCACCACCCACCATGGCCTGGGCCCTCCCCCACTGATCACTAATTGAGAAAATACCTTATAGATGGATCTCATGGAGACATTTCCTCAACTGAGGCTCCTTCCTCTCTGATGACTCTAGCTTGTGTCAAATTGACACACAAAACCAGCCAGTACACTTGGTAACACTGTGAATTTTACCTGGGCCTGATTTCACTCAGGTTCACTGTCATTGGCTTGTTTTTTGAATGATACTTGGGAGGGGGGGTGAGAATCAACCATGGACTTACACATTTTCTTATTAATATTGTGTCTGGTGGCATAGATCCCAGCTACTTGGGAAGCTAACACAGAATAATTCCATATTCAATACCTGCCTAGACTACAAAGTAGGTTCAAGGCCAACCGGGGAATCTTACTGAGGCCATGCCTCAAATACAAGTTAAAACTGGAATAGGTATATAGCTCTGATATAGTGCCTATCTGGTGTGTGCAAGGTTCCAGGTTTGATCCCTAGTACTGAAAAGCGTGTGTGTGTGTGTGTGTGTGTGTGTGTGTGTGTGTGTGTGTGTGTGTACATAATAAAAATCTCTTTTTCAATATTAATAACTATTACTCTAACCGTTGTGTGACTAAATGATGATTGCTTATTTGATGGGAGCAACAGCAGAACTTAGGGGCAGTTGCTTACAAATGAAGCTAGAATAAATTATTTGGCTAATACAGCATTCATCAAGAAGGGAAAGGAAGGGCTGGAGAGTTCACTCAACAGTTCAGAGCACTTAACTGCTCCTGCAGATGACCCAGGTTTGGTTCCCAGAACTCACATCGTAGCTCACAAAACTCCAGTTCCAGGGAATTCAACACCCAGCTTGCTGACCTCTAGCACTGAGCACACACATGGTGCACATACATACATGCAGACAAAATGTTCATAAACATGAAAAAGAATCTATAAAAAGGGAATGATGAAGATTACTGTATTGAGTAATATATTATGTAATATACTGCAGATGTTACCAGTCTTTACATTAATGGTACTTTTCTATGTGGGATTTATATAATGTTGAGATTTCATATTAATTAGCTACGTCATTTTTAAATGCTATTCAAAATTCCAAGGATTTAAAGGTATGAGTCCATAGTTCTAAATCAAATGACCTGGTTTGGCTCATTTAATTCAAATTATCATTAGGTCTACATAGATACTTAATAAAGAGGTTTTTTTAAAATCACATACTTAAAACATAGGCAAGCTCTAAAGATGAAATAATTTGTTAAAAACTTCAGTTATATCTTCCTTACCCATCCATCTCTTTAGAGAACAAATTAATTGTTCCAATCTAGTAAGCAATGAAAGAAACAGTCGGCAAAGGGTAAAATATGAACATCAATGGTAAGTTTTGAATTTACCCTATTTATCTTGAATGTAAGATCTCATGACCCACTAAAACTCAGTTCACAGTATTTTATGAAAAATAATGGCTGAAATTGAATGTCTTAATTTACATTTAATGCAATTAAGAATGGTTTAAATGATGACTGATGAACAGCACACACAGATGTCAGTCAGTCTCATCAGAATAAATTGAAGTCAGTGTCAATGAATGCTCCACTGGTAAATCCCACTTTACATAAAATTAATAAAAATAAGGAAATATAATCCTTAACTAATTGCAAAATGGTCTGGAATTCCCCTGAATTTTGAAGGGGAACCATGTGACCGAGAAAAACCACAGAGCTCATTTGGATACTCTATCAGCAAACAGCCAGAGAGTTCATCGAGAGAGGCAAAATGGGAAAAAGAAAAGAAAGAGAAAAAATAGGAAGAACACGGAGGAATAAAAAGGAGGAGGGGCTGTGGAGGGGGGGGGGGCTGTGGAGGAGGAGGAGGGGCCGTGAAGGAGGAGCTGTGGAGGAGGAGGAGGGGCCGTGAAGGAGGAGGGGCTGTGGAAGAGGAGGAAACCGAAGGGTGTAGAAGACAGTCTCTTTTGATGCTCTGCTGGCCTCATTCCTGCTCGCAGAGATCTCTCCCTCCACAGTAGACCATGAAGCTTTGTGGATTAGAGCAGATGTTGCTGCTTTTGAAGTTAATAGAAACTTTATGGACCATTTTTCACTCTCTCATCTAGGAGCAAATGTCAACTGTAGTTTTATTCAAAACCTGAATTCTTGGCTCAAGTACTAATTGCTGTTAATGTGTTTAAATCCCAATTCTCAAGGAAAGAGGAAAAAGTGTTTTTCCAATGGAAAAACTGGATTAATATTTGCATTCATAATGCTTGAATAAACAGGAAAAAATGCTAAGCTTCCCAGATACACAATTCTGTAAGCAACTAGGGAAGGCCTGAAAATTAGGTGACTCTGAGTTTACTAGGTTACTGTATTCAGAATAAGATAGATATTGACATTCCAAAAGATAAAAGAAAAAAATGTTAAGAGGTTAAAAGGGGAGAAGTTCACTTTATAAACTGCCTGTGTGTACCCATGTGCACATGTGTAGAGTGTACACTTGTGTGTGCATGCACATGGGTGTAGGTGCTTGTGTGGAGGCCAGAGGAAGAAAGTCAAGAGGAAGTTCTCTTCCTTCACCCTGGGTTCTCAGGATGGGACGTGAGTTCTGTGTAGCAAGCATCTGCCTGCTGTGTCATCTCCGCAGCCCTAACCTTGATAGTAGTAACAACCACTGTCCCCACTACACCTATGCGACACTCCAGAACTAGCAATCCACTCCCGTTGTGACGCACAGTACCTCTAATGTCTTCTCCACCCATGAAAACTGTGTGAGGAATTCAGAACTTAGGGCACATAGCTAGAAGAAGCAATGTCAACTCTTGAAGAAGGTCTGTGGTTCCAAATCTTCTACTCTGATGTACTTTTTACAGATCTCTGTTCTGGCTACAAGGCTAACAGCTATTTTAAACACTTGAAAGAGCACTCAGCAGTGGTTGCCACTTTATAAGAACTACAAATGTTGGCTTTAAAAATGTTAGCTACCCATTTTTGTCTTGTTTCACATTGTAGACCTATAACTTACTTTGGAACTCCTAATATCTGATATACAGTACTGAGTAATTGTAGACCTTTTCCAAGCACAATTTTTACTTAACCTAGTTTCTGACCATAGGTTACAAGTAAGGAGAGAAATGGGCAGTCTTAAGAATCTTAAGGAGAGTGTATTAATTGTAGTCAGTCATCTGAGTACTAAAAATTTGGGGATTAAAATTATTCCTACTACCGAGTTTTTCAGTTCAAAAACAGTTACTTGTATTGGGGCAAAGTCTCTTTTTTTGCTTATTTGTGGTGCTGAGGAATCAAACCTAGGGCCTTGTGCATGCCAGACAAATACTTCACCTCTGAGCCCAAAGCAGTATTAAGATTGTTGATATCATTAGACAATTCCTCGAGCTATCATTTGGCATGGATTTGATTAAAGAGTCGGTCAACAATTGATTTTTGAGTAACCAAGTATATGATTTTCATTGAACGTGTTTTGTTAGATCAATCCAGTCCCAGTTGGTGTCTAACATGAGGTCTCTGTAGTTTCTATGTAGTAGTCCCCTTTATCTTCTATGCTTTTTCTTTCTTTTTTCTCTCTTCTTCTCCCTCTCCTCCCCTCACCCTCCTTCTTGCCTGTGGTGCTGGACACCAAACCTAGGGCCTCACTCATGCTAAGCAAATGCCTTCCCACCAACCCTATCCCCTCTGCTAATCTTCTAATTTTACCAACAAAAGCATTTACTCACAATTGTACATGATGCCACAGAGCCCTGAGAGGTTACTGCCATCAAAGAATTCATAGTGAAAAGTCCTTTGCTGGGCAGGACAGACTTTTTTCTTTGTTACTACTTTTTCCCAGCGTCCTACACCGAGCGGGGAATCTGCAAAAAGTGTGGGGAAATTGATCTTCAGAAGCCATGTCAGGCATCCATACTGAACCTGCTCTAATGTAATACAGGTTTCCTTTAATACCAAGGGTTTCCCAGCACACCACCAGAACACGCCTAGATTCTACTCAGTATGTACCTTACACATTAGTGAGCTTTGTCTCTATTCTCCCAATTGCAAAAGAGATCCAAGAACGACCAAGCATATAGCTTCTCCCCAAGCTGTTGTCTCTCACAGAGGCTCCTTTGCTGGATCCCTCACTCTTTCCATGGGCTACAGACTATCCTGCTCCCAGGCACACACTTTCCAGTTGTAGCTCAAAACTGCATCTGGAAGGATGTCAGGAGGGGGCAAAATACAAAGAGCCTAACATCAGCAATTTCTGTCAGAACTGTGTGCTTGGGACAGCATCCCCTCCTTTCCAGTACCTCTGCCTCAGTACCACTCAGAACATTTGAACAAGCTTATCAAAGGACATTACAGGCATTGCTACCTGACCAATTCCCACCGCAGCAAAATTTCTAAGAATAAACCGTTTACTGCCCACTCTCCCTCCTCCTGCTCCTCCACTCCTGCTAAGACACAGCAATGAAGTTCCCTTTCAATTAGAATTCCACATGAACACTAATTGTGTTTAACACACTGGTTTTTGATCTTGCCTCTTCCTCTATCTGAAACTCTGCTCCTCGGGTATGGGACCAGAAGCCTAGAGGAAAGAAAGTATCTAGCATGGGTGACATGGAAGCCAGTAAACTCTGTGTCACTTTTTTATATACACTTTAAAGGGACTTTACTCAATTGACTTTATCAGTGTTATTTCTCATACTGAAGAAAATCTAAGGCTAATACTTTGGCTGGATTTTAAAGACTGATTTTTTTTTCCTGCTGGTATAAATAGTATGGACACAGTAGAAGTGCTTGAGAGAGCCTAATGAAGCATTTCCTACACCCCATTACCTTTAGTCTGAGATGACGGAGTGCAGGCGCTAATCACCCTCTTTCACACAGTGACATGGATCTACAGTAGGTCTTAAGACAGAATTTCCCATTTGCCTCAACACTCCCTTGAAAAATACAGTCCTGTCGTTCTCTCTTTGTTGCGATTTTAATAAAAAAGGTCAGGTTCTTATATTCCTATACTTTTTCCAAATACAAATACGTACAGTTGATACTTTTTAACCTTATAAACAAAGCATAACACTATACACAATAAGAAATGGGTTTTTTTAATGACAGAAGTCACATTTCACTGTAGCCTCCATTCGAGAGGAAAATAACCTAAAACATGTTTAGACAATTAAATAAGTATTTAATACATATATCATATTTTCTTCTGTAATATCTGAACGATTTCTAATATTGTACCTTATTTATAATGTGTTAAGTACATGCTACAGTAGAATGTCTAGTAATATTGAACATGCTTGCTCCAAGCATTGTAGCATGCTAACTTGTAAAAGAAGTATCTTTACAGTTTCTAAAAGAGCTAAAGTATAAGCTGTGGCCAGAAAATCAATAAAAAATTATGTTAAAAATAGCACTATCAGTAAAAAATGAATAGAAAATCTCTTAATAATAAGGGGGAAAAAAGAAAAGAAAAGAATGTTTTCCAGAAAAAAAATACCACTATCTTACAAAAAAAGAATAAGCTGTGGTACTTATATCAGATTTGAGACAGTTGGAAACAGGAAAGAACTTCACAATGAGATAATTTAGTAACCTATAAAATATATTTGAACGCAGATGATCCTTGAAGTTACATTTATGAAGGAGATATGTAAGGACACAGCAAGCCATCTGCTGTTAGTATTTAAGTATCCCATTATATTTAATTTTGAATAGTTTGGGTAAGGATTTCAGAAGCACGAGTAGATCAGAAATTCCTTCATTATATAGTAGAAACTTAGCAGACACCAAAGAGTGGGGAACAGCCCTTAGAAGAGAGGTCCAATCAGAACACAACGCCACACCGACCAGTCACGGGGAATATTCCACTGTACTGGGTCTTCAAAGCCCTTATCAGTCCCTGATATCAGCCATGAGAAGTCTGTTCACCCCCTTGTGCAGACTTAAATGTTATCCTTGGTTTTCTGTGTGTAACTATACTTCAGAAGCACACTGGGAACACGACAGAAGCGTCATCTGTACCTGGATTAATCTTGCTGAAAACACTGACGGTCTCTTCGTGGAGTTTTTGGATGGTGACGAGGAGAAAGAGCAAGTTTAGTGAGCTGGCTGTTTCATACCTCCGGCCATATTTTAACACAGTTGAGGACACAGAGCCTCAGAAGTACAGTGTCTACCAGACCCCTAACCTCAAGGATCGTAGGCAACAAAGCTCACGTCTGTGGTTCCCCGGGGATTCGGGCTACCCTGGCAGGCAGGTGGGCAGTTATACCAGATGCCAATGAACCTCTTAGAAGCAGTTTTCCTAACCACAGAGTGAACTGCTATGGGTCCTGGATAACCTTCTGCTCTGTGAAAACCTCATGGCATACTTGTAACACGTGGCTATTTGTCATGTAACAACATCCTTGTTACATGTCACATGTAACAACATCCTTGTTACATGTCACATGTAACAACATCCTTGTTCTCTTTCTCATTAAAAGGAATCTTTTACCTGGGTTCTGGCCTGTTCCCTCCAGTCTCCTGAAATCATGTCTTCATTTTGTCTCTATTTCTTGATTATTTTTCTGACCTCTCTTCCCCATGTCTCCCATCTTCTAACATAAAACCCCTCTGAATATCATCTTGCTTATTTTTTTTCCTTTCACATCAAATGCTCAAAATAATTTTCTATGCACAAAACTGGTCCATTAGCTACCTACCAGGGAGGATGGAAAAGTGGCTCCCAAGACCTCACCCCTCCCAGGATATGTAGGCAGAGACTTTTCTTCTATGGTGTAGCCTCCCCACAAGATGACCATGCTCCTGTAAGTAACCCCAGTTAAATTCATGGGTTTACCAAACTCACTTGGGTAGGATCACTTGTTCTTGCCGCTGGTACCCTACCTGAGGTGAGTGGCCAGCTTGTCCACATCGACACAGGAAGAGTTCACACAATAAGTAAGAAAGTGCAAATCTATTTCACTTTGTTTTTAATTTCACATGTATATGCCTTACACACCGACCATTCTAACCCCCTATATCCATCCCCATCACCCGAGTCCACCCTCACTACTGCTCACCAATCTCTCATACATCTGTGTCTGTTGGTTTTGTGACCTACCAAGATGAACCAGAGCCATCTGGGGGACCCGGTTGCAGCTGTTTTGATTGGCCCCTGGGGGCTCAGAAGGATACAACTAAAGACAGCGATTTCCTGTTCCCAGAAGCTACGGACAGTGAACAGTTTAGAGGTAAAGGGTAGGTAGGTCCCCATGAGCCCCTCGCCTTCCTTGACTGACTCTGGACAGGACTGGTCTTGTGTGGGCCCAGTACAAGTCACTACACTCAATGGGAGTTCATGACGGTAGTTGCCTCAAGTCTAGGGAATGCTGTTTACAGTCCTTCACTCTATCTTGTGGCTCTTAAGTACTTCCTAGTCCCTCTTCCAGAATGTTCCCTGAACCGTAGAGTACGCAGTTAAGTGACTTGGTTAAGGCTGGGCCCACATCTGTTACTTATTTTCTCTGTCTTGGAAACTGTGAGCCCCTGCATTCACCACTGTGCACTGTAAGGAGGGCTCCTCTGCTTACGGCTAGGTGCTGCTTTTGTCTGAGCACAATATAAGGATTTAGAAGGTAATTTGCTGCTATTATTAGTGGAGTTAGTCATCAGAAATAAATTTGCCCGCATGAGTCTACTACTTTTCTATGCCTGGGCTGCTCACCAGGCTGACAGTAGCAAGCATTGGCTCCCCCCTGACCCCCAACTGACCCTCGTGGAGTGGGTCTTGACTCCATTCAAAAGGCAGGTGCTTACTCCCACTCACCCAACAGTCAAACTGCTATTGCGTAGGTGGACATATCCTGCTTTCCAAATGATTTCTTTATACTCCTTTTATCCCAGTAATGCTGCTCCCATCCCCCAGCCTCATCTCTCCAATCCTCCTACCTCCCTCCCTGACTAAACCTTCCCACCAACAGTATCGCCTCTCTTTTTCTTTTTATCGGTATTCTACTGTCCCCCTCCCTTTAGGTAATCCACACCCTATTCCCTTGCTTCCTGGCTTGCACAGCTACTTATGTATTGAATCTAGGATCCTCACAGGAGAGGGGAAACGTGGCATTTGGGGGCCTAGGTTACCTCCCTTAGAATAATTTTTTTCAGTTCCATTCATTTTCTTGCAAATTTCATAATTTCACTTTTCTTTATGGCTGAGTAATGTTCCATTGTGCATATGTATCTTTATTTTCCATTCACCAGTTATTGGGCATCTAGGCTCTCTCCTAGCTATTGTGCATAGGATAGCAGGGAACCCAAGTGTGTCTCCGTTATAGAGAGTCTTTACTCTGCATGTATCTCTGTTATAGAGAGTCCTTGGGGTATATGTTCAGGAGTGGTACAGCTCATTCAATGCAGTGGTTTGATTTTTAGCTTTTTGAGAACCCTCCAGACTTAATTCCAGAGTAGCTTCATTGGTTTACAGTCCCCCACTGTATGGGGGCTCCCTTTTGCCCACACCCACACCAGCATTTGTTATTATTGGTATTCTTGTTCATAGACATTCTGACTGGGGTGAGATGGAATCTTTTTAACTTGAAAATGATTTTGTTAGCATTTCTAAGACACCCCACCTTGGGGGAAGGGGCAAGCTGTAAATTTCTGCAGCTGCCAGAGAAGGAGACTGGAGAGAATTCAAGAGCCATGTAATTTGAGTTACCTACATCAAGTCCACCACATGACAGTAAGCAGCCACATGGGGAGGGAGGGTGGGACTTCGGGGAAAGAATAAGAAGCCCCTTTGGCGTCCTTACCAGAGAAAGCATGCTTAGGTCTGGCCAGCACCCTAAAGGAAGAACTCAGAAAGATGGGTAGACCCAGCCCAAACTGACGGTAGCTTGGATCACAGGATTACACCAAAGGGCAGGAAATCTGGGAGAGAAAAATACAATATCTCATTAAAGGAATAAACATTCTGTCTATCTCTTTAACACAGCTGAAGGTGAACCCATTTTCCAACGAATGGTCCTTTGGTCAAGTGATTGATTAACCTAATTAAAATGTTAAGTCTCTACCCAGCCAGAAATTCTATTCTCTTGACCTGGAGTTTACTCTTAATGGGCCTTTATTGCCATTCTAATATCCTTCCTGTCTTTAGAGTTACCTCAATACTTAGGAATCAGAGGATGGACAAGAACCCAAACTCTTCTGGCAACAAGTTAGCCAAGAGGTCCAAGGATATCTCTGGCTTTTGGGCAAGAAAGAAACTGGGTGCTTTTCTTTAACATCTTTTTACTCTAAACTACCTAGCCAATTTCTACTTCCTGTTATCATTTGTCCCTTCTGAAGAGGTCGTCATAACTGCTGTTATGTAATTGAGGTGACGACTGACCTGCCATCTTGCAGCTGAAGAAAATCATGGTGAGTGTCTTAGATAGGTTTTCTATTGCTGTGATGAAACAACATGACCAAAAACAACTGGGGAGAAATGAGTTTACTTACCACATCACAGTTCATCATTTAAGGAAGTCAGGGCAGGAACTTACACAAGGCAGGAACCTGGAGACAGGAGCTGATGCAGAGGCCAAGAAGGATTGTTGCTTACTAGCTTGCTCAGCCTGTTTTCCTATAGCACCCAGGACCACCAACCCAGAGGTGGCATCACCCACAATGGGCTGGGCCCTCCCACATCAATCACTAATTAAGAAAATGTTCTACAGGCTTGCCTACAGCTTGATCTTCTGGGAGTATTTTCTCAGTTGGAGTTCCCTCCTCTCAGATGACTCTAGCTTATGTCAAGTTGACATAAAATTAGCCATCACAGTGAGAAACAGTTTTATAAATAACATTTCCTATAGACTTAAGCCTAATGCCTGGAAAGTGAGATCCCTTGGAACGGTTAAATCATTTTAATCTTTGGTTATACTTTCCTGTTGGGTATGTATGACCATGAATGCAGCCAAAATTAATCATTTTCTTTTTACAATGAAGGCCAGTTAAAGAGATGGAATCTTAATATGGTTTTCACATACATTTTCCTTAGTGGCTAAGGATGATGAGCACATTTTAAATGTTTCCTAGCCATTTGTGTTTCTTCTTTTGGAAACTTTATTCTTAGTTCTATAGTCCATTTTAATTGTTTTTTTTCCTTAGTGTTTAGTATATATATATATATATATATATATATATATATATATATATATATATATAT
>CABHPR010108727.1:0-10056 GCA_902168415.1 Peromyscus melanophrys
GGTTTCTGTTGGATTATTTTAAGCCCTGGGGAAGAAAGTCATAGGCAGCTTTGATGTACCTTCCCTTAGTGGGCAACTTTTATGTAGTTGTTCACTGCAGAAATAGAATTTGAAGTATTAAAAGGGGCATATGTTGAGGGGAGTCCTGAAATTGGAGAATGGATCCTGAAATATAAACTTTACCTCTTGCACAATTTTGCATAAGACTGGCAGTGAAGATGATAATTCATGTAAAAAAGTTACAGATTGTGCTGAGTTTGACAACTCAGTGTATCAGTGTGTAAACGGACTATAAATTACACAGCTGTGAAGAGTCTTTGAGATGATTTAATATTAAGTAGACAGTGATATGCCTAAAATCAGACTTCCAAAAGACAGACATCCAGTCCTCATAGTCCAGTGGATTTTAATATCACTTCAAATATTTGAAGGAGTGCTTTAAGTGCATTGAAGGGATTATTTTTTGCTGTTAACTTATCTATTCTTAAAGCATTAGATATTTCTAAATACACATCAAATTTGGGAAGTACTTAGCAATGTTTGTTCAGAGTTGAGAGACTAGTCAACCATGCATTTTCAAACTTTCATACTTCATTGTTTTAAAGATTTACTCTCCTTGTAGCCTCCTACCCCCAAATCTCAACCTTGAAGGTAACACTGAAATTTATTTTTAAATTTTATTATTATTATTATAAACAAAAGAAACATTCTTGATTGGTCAACAGGACTGCTACATGAAGAGAATGAATTGTACTGAGCTGTCCAAACTCTCCTTGTCCCCCATTTTGACCAACACTGAATGCAGCAGCACTATAAAATCCAGTAACACTCATCACAGGTCCACATAAAGCTCAGCCTTGCAACTTTGATCTCAACACCTGCTAAGCTGTAATTGTCTCAAATCATCTTCAACTTCTCAACCAAAATTAAAACTACTTTTAAGGACTAAAGCTCAAAAAAGACTTAAAATAGTTAGGCTAAGAAACAACACTCTGACAGGGGGATTATACTAATTCTTATGAGAACTTTTTATATATGTTAAAATTGTTTGAATTACAAAAATTTAGTAGCATGTAAATATAGCCCAAATGGTTACTATTTCTTACTGAGTCTGCCTTACCAGGAAAAGCTACTAGGAATCTTACAGTAATTTAGCTAACATAGAATGGACTTTTCTTCAATATTTTCCATTGCTTTTTTTTTTTTTCTTCCATTTTTCCCCTTTTCTAGAAAAAATATACTATTTGGGAGAGTGACCATGACTAATAGCAGTGGAAAGCAAGAGAAAGCCTTTGTGAACAGTCTAACTAACTACACTATGAAGGATGATAAACTCTCGGACATGCTAGAAGTGAATCAAAGGGAAGCCCATAAATCTGTGATCCCTCAGTCTTAGTAGAACCAACCATAAGGTTTCAGATGAAGCTGTAATTACTAATTAATTCATTCAGTGACTAGATGAAACACAGAGCAGGGATGGTTCAAAAGCTTCATTACTCTGGTTCACACCAACGCTCACACAGCTGGTAAGAGAATTAGCAAGGAATCAACTGCATGCACCAAAACCCCAAGACAGAGTCTCAGGTCTTCAGTCTCTTCCACAGGCATTGCTAGTTTAAGTCCAAAACCCAGGGAATACTGGCACTTAGAGAAAAGAAGTTTCCACTGTCATTTTAAAATAAGCATTTAAGATAAAAGCTAACAGTTTGCACGAACAGAAAAAAAATTAGGTAATGCTAAAACAAATGCTAATAATTTAGTGTAATGTACAAAAATTACCACTTTTACTTAAGTATGCCTTAAGAAAAAAGTACAAATTGTATTTACATAATTATACACTTTGTCTTTGACTTCTTTTTCTTCTTTTTACCATCTTTGCTCATCTTTTCTTTATGTTTTCGAATTTCTCGGACTAATGTATAGAAGGCATCATCAACACCCTGAAATATATAAAAAGGAATTAAAATGTTAATGCATATGATGGTCTGAGGTGCCCCAATGACAGACTTTCATTGTTGATGGAAACATTAATACCAACAAAGAGTAAGTCCAGTTTATGTTGATGATCTGGCAACTGAATGGGCCAGAATGTTAGGATTAAGTATCTCTTCATAGATACTCTGACATCTTTAAAAATTTAAATTATTATTTAAAAATTTTATGATATTTAAAACAACTTATTATGTATGAGTGTTTTGTCTGCATGTATGTCTGTACATCGTGTGAGTACAGTGCTCAACAGAGGCCAGAAAAAGGCATCAGATCCCCAGGGACAGGAGTTACTGACAGTTGTTAGCTGCCGGGTGGGTGCTGGGTGGCTAAGTCCTACGGAAGAACAGCCAGCGCTCTAACCACTTAACCATCTCTCCAGCCCTAGTATTCTACAGAAATAGAAATCCTAACTTTCACAACACGCAATAATAGGAAGTGGCACAGAACATTACATATGCTTAACAAATGGCTTATTTTTTCCCAAAAGGACTTGATTTTCTACTAATTTTTTCCGATTAGCCAACTAGTCACTCAATTCCCAATGCCTGCAGCTCTGTATGGTAGGTGTGCCTTTATATATACAACTTAATTGTCCCAAGTTTCTGGACTTTAGACAGGAAGCCATGGGACTCTAAGAACTGCTGCCTTGATAGATGCAATGCCCCCAACCTCTAGCAATGAGCAAAGTTGTCTGAGAGGTGGTGTACTTGACCACACTGAAAGATTCTCTGTTACTGTTCAGCCATTCAAAACTTGTCATGTAAACGCACATCTTCAAAGAACATTCAATATTAGTCATTAAGGCATACATCTATGTGTCATGAAAGCAAAACACGTAAATCAGTTGTGACTAAAACTGATGAAGTCAGATTAATTTCCAACCTCCCAGACCTTGGCATGAAAAGTACATTCCAGAGGTAGGAGAACTGACTTTAGATCTTCAATATGCAGTTCACACTGGAGTCAGTCCTCGCCTTACCTGTGTTAAAGGCAAGAGTGAAGCTGAAGAAAAAAGTGGCCATGCTTTATTTCACCTGTCCATCCTAGTGGGAACTGCAGAAAGAAATTTTAACCCAATGATGCTGCCAGACCTAGACAATAGGGGGTCTGGAGAACAAGCGCCCACCACATTTGAGCCACCTGAATACTTTCAAGTTACAGTTAACTCATATCGACAACTAATCTCTAATTCGGGAAAGCATGACCAGTACAGTTAAAAGGCAGAGTGGCACTGCAGCTTGCTCACATTTCACAGACAGAAACAGGTAAGTCAGTATCGTCTATTTGAATACAAGTGAATAAATATATATTGCCCCAACCCCCAATCTGCACTCACTGGTGCTTTTCACCTGCTGAAAACCATTACTGATACAACACAAGCAATACAGTCAGGCTTAATTAGACTGTGAGATCCATTCAGACAGATACTTCCTTCCATGCTATCCTTAACACACGGTGAGAAACCCTTCCAATGACAAAATAAATAAAAGTACCTATAACTCACTGGCACTTCATGACTTAGGGTCATAGACCCTTGGAATTGGATGGAATCTTTTTGTCTGCATATGTATGCATATGAGAGGGAGATATGGGTGTGTGGGGAGGGGGGTATCTGTGTATTCAAGTGGAGGTCAGAGGAGGACACTGGGAGTCTTTCCATCACTCTCCATCTTCTTCCCATGAAGCAAAGTGTCTCAATGAGACTGGAGCTAGGCTGGTGACCAGCAAACTCCACTGATGACTTTTGGCCCCTGCCCCAGTGCTGGAATTACAGGCGTTACTTGACCAGCTTTTTGTGAGTTCTAGGGTTTGAACTCAGGTGCTCATGCTAGTGCAACAAGCATGCCTATTCTCTGAACCATCTCCCAGCCCGAGATGGAGTCTTATCTGACTCCCTTCTAACCTTCATCAGTTCCCTCTGATCACACATTATGTTACCTACTCTATTTCAACGGTTTAAAAACTTACATTCATTTATCTTTGTGTTTGTGTGCATGGCATGGCACTCAGGGAGGTCAGAGGACAACTTACAGGTTCTCTTCTCCCACTAAGTGGATCTGAAGGATCAAACTCAGGCCCTCAGGCTTGACAGCCATCTTATTAACCCTCTAAGTATTTTCATAATGGAGAAAAACCAATACTACTGAAACAATGATGCAGAAATTAAAAATCCTGAGAGGGACAGCTGTAAGAAGCTCTTTAAGGTGGAATAAATTACAAGCATTGAAGAAACAAGGAAGACAGAATTTAACAGCATTTACCCTCTTCTCAGGTTCTGACAGACTGTTAGCCTCTAGCTGCATTAATTCTAACTAGGTGACTTCAAGGTTAGAAATGTCACAGCTAATGTACACAGGGCAGTGGACTCCTTGTTCTTGTGGGAACTAATTCTCATAAAGTCATATTCTGGTAATTTTTTCACTTACTCCTTTTCTAAGATTATGAACAACTAATTTGTATATATTTATCATTATTAAATAAAAATTCAAAATATTTATCTAACCACAATTTTAAATATATTTTATAAAAAAACATACCCTTTCTTTATATAGAAAGTGCTATGTGCACTAAAATCACAATGATTCAATTCATAGGGTCAACTATTAACATTCAGGCCAGTCAGTGCTACAAACTGCATCTTTTAGACACTTGGAGCAGTGTGTGGTTCTGCCTTTGTTTTGACTATAATGTTAAGTGTACCACATACTCTAAATATTGTTCTGTTTTAAAATAATCTAAGAGTGAGGCTGTAGAAAGGGGGAATAAACTTAAAATCACCACTTAAATCTGCTCGTGACAGTTATTTCAAAGATTAACTTTTCAAATTGCATTTTTAATGTTAAATTGTATCACAATTTTCAAAACTTAAGTATGGTTTTATACAATGGTACGAATTCTAAGAGTTCATAATCCCTTTAGAAATCCATGCAAGTATTGCTTTGTTCCTGAATTTACATCTCTTAGTAGTCTTAAACACTAATTTTGTTGTTTCATGTTCTCAAGGGACATATATATGGCAACAGCCTCCACAAACGTCAACTCACTGAGTGAAGAATTTGCTGAGCTGGACAAAGTATAATCTGGGTTAGTTCAGACAGGAAAGTCAAAGGGTCCATTCAGTCTTTACTAGGAAGTACCTATGTGCCAAGAATTTCAACATACAATGGGCACACAAAGATTAAAATATATGGCCCAGCTCTAGAATTCTATTATCTAATAAAAGAATAAAACATAAGCTATGTCAATGCAACATAGAAAGCCATATAGTTAAAAATAGTATACTGGAAATATACAAAGCCACAATGCCCATTTTAAGGGTTGAAGAGATTCTTAGAGATTGAGGAATCACATGTGAGTTGGTTCATCAAACTAGGGATAAGAATACTGGTGATCCAAACAAGGGGCAGGACTGAAGGGTAGGCAGGGATAACATGGTGTCTATGTACGAACAAAACTGTCAAGATGACATTTTTTCAGATATAAAGTTCCAAAAGGCTAGAGAGGAGGGAGAGTGTTAAGGACCATATAAGGTATGTGTAGAGATCCTGAAGCTGTGATCACTGTATAAAGAAGTGACTAGATTTACAAGTAAGAGACTGGCATTCCTCTCAAGCAACCTGAACAGTGAATGACAGCAGCTACAAGTAAACAGCACAAGAGAAATCAGAAGGCCTGAACTAAGAAAGAATGTGACAGGGCAATATCATAGGAATCTACCGCTGCTTCTAAATGGGTGGGAAGTGCTGTTGCTCCTAGCTACAAAGCACAGGCAGAGAAACAGTTAACTTGTTAGGCCCTTTCCCACCTCTGGGCCACATTATTATTATTACACATTGTTTACTGAAAAGTTGCTGGTTATCTTAAAACTTAAATTTGATTTCCCTTAAAAATAAATTAACAGTTCCCAAATGCTTAATGTACTTAAAACTAATGAAGTCATTACAGCTTATTACAAATGCAGATTAGTCTATTGTAAGCCATCAAAAGGTGTTAATTATAATTAATAATCACTTGTAAAATAAATGTACTCATAGAAACAAATGACAAGTTTCTTATCTTTTAACACTTCAAAGCAGAACACCATATCCAGTCACTCTGACTGCTTTGTTACCTTTGAAAGACATCTGCTTTGTACCAAAATGAATATGCTGAACTTACCAGATTACATTATAATGCATTTTTTAATTTTCACACAGCCAGGAGTCTTTTCTTCTTTGCTGATTTTTTTCAATCTGTACTGTCGGATCTCTCTCACCAATGTATAAAAAGCATCCTCCACTCTCTGCATTGTAAAACACAACTTCTTTAAAGTCTGTTTCATTTGGAAGAGTAATTTACTGGGATAGCCATGTGTAAGAAATTTGAATTATGAGCTTTACAGTTGAGATTTTTTTTTTAAGCAGACATCAGATTGAATAAAATTGAGGATGCGGCTTTAAAACATGAGCTAGAACCTGGTTTGTTCTCAAAAGTATTTAATTTTTTATTGGAATTAAGAGTTTAACATTTTTAATTAGGAATCAGAGGAGATTGTAAAAAGCCTAACTGTATGTCTCTGTTTCTCGATACAATAACTGAAGTGTGAGGAACTGCCTTGGACAAAGGAAGACAAGTGATCTCCATACACCACTGATGTCACCTTCCACCCAGTTGGGGAGCAGAGTGAGAGGCAGACTAGGGACATGAAGCCTTGCTAAAACCAAACCCAAAACCCATGTCCCATCCAAGGTGAGTCTAGACACTGGAACCTCCAGTTTCATCTTCAATTAGATACTTTCTAATCAATTTCTAAGTCCCTACGTCCATCTGAGACTGGCACACAGTGGATGGGTAATTACAGTATTTAAATAAGTTAAATAGGAGCCATTTACCAAAATAAGACATTCCACAAACTATTTGAAATAATTAAGATAGGAGCAAACCACTTGTATCCTTACACAAGTCTCAAACAGCCTGCAGAGCACTGCCCAGACACCACTGTCTGAAGGGGTGTTCTTTTTAATTATTTGAGAATGTGCTGTACTTTATGTTCATGAGTGTTTTGACTGCATCTGCGTCTGTGCACCTTGTGCATATCTGGTGCCTTCAAGGTCAGAATGAATCAGATGGCCTAGAACTGGGTAACAATGGCTGTGAACCACTATATGGAACTGAACCCAGAACCTCTGCAGAACCGTAAGTGCTCTTAACTGCTGAGCCATCTCTCCAGCCCCTCTAATGGGGTTTTCTGATTTAAGGCTGTGGTATAAAGCTATAGCAAGGAGAATCATAAATAGCCTCTTAGGAGAGAAATGTTTTCAACTTTCTCAAAACAGAAAATTAGGCAATAGCCTAAAAGGCACCAAGTACTTATAACTGTAATGCTAATTTCATCAGAAAAATGCACCACCAAAGTAGAAGTTTATCTAAGAGAAATGTCCAGAAACTTCACATACATGTAGCACAAATTCAACCTCAGATGTAATATTTATGTCCTTTCTTCTTTAAATAAAAAAAAAGAAAGAAAGAATAAATACTTAGGAAAGCTGGCATATTTTACTACATATTTAATTTTAAACTTTTTATTTCATTTTAATAATGAATTGCTTACATAGGGGACTGGTATATTCTTTATTTTTCTACAATTGGTAAAAATCAAAGTTTCCATTGAACCAAATGTGATAAATGTACCTAGCACCTAAGAAGCTAATATACCAAAAACAATTTTTAATTTTAAATTCAATCAGGCACTCGGTATTGAGGGCAGTAAGTCAACAACTTAAGGATTGATTTTTGCATGTGTAACTCATTTGCTGCCTTCAACAGTTAAGAAAAAGATACTTCAATTATTTAGGGCACATTAAGTTTTACAAATCTCAAGAATGTATTAAGAACCACTTGAGTGAAGGTCAGTAATTTACCTTTAAAATTCATAAAATTGAGTTTCAGTAAACAAGCAGGCATTTAAATAATGACTCCATATTAAAATATATACTTCTGGCTAACACCATGTGCCATCCAGTGAAAAATACTCATTTAAAATGATCTAATAATAAAAATTATTATAGTTCTAGAAAAATCTTTTTTAAAAAATATTTTAATGTGTGTACAGGTGTCTTTGGAGGCCAGAGCTGGAGTCACAGGTAGTTGCTAGCCACCCAAGTGGGAGGCAGGAACCAAAGTCATGTCCTCTCAAAGAGCAGCAAGCACTTTTTTTTTTTTGGTTTTTCGAGACAGGGTTTTTCTGTGTTACAGTCTGGCCTGCCTGTCCTGGAACTCACTCTGTAGACCAGGCTGGCCTGAGCTCCGCCTGCCTCTGCCTCTGAGTGCTGGGATTAAAGGTGTGCGTCACCACTGTCCGCTGTAGAGCATGTTAATACCTGAGCCATCTCTCCCGCTCTCCAATCCAATCTTATTTTAATGGAATCAACTTAATCAACTAACTACTTATCCTACAGAGGAAGAAACATTTTCAACTTTTAAAAATCACTAAATGTGGCATTTAAAATAACATCCCCACTTGTATCTGCGTGTACTAGTTTTCAGTAGTTTTATCATTCATTCTCAAGGCAAAAGTTTTACTATTTATTCATTCTTCAAAAATGTATCAAAAATGTTCATATTATATAAAATAAGTTAAGATAAATGACTTACAAAGCATTTAAAATGTAAAGCAAGACTAGTCAATTTATACTTTCATAAATAATTATTCTAACTTGAAAGCCAACGAAAGAAATTCTCCATATATTTATAAATTTATTTATATAGAGAAAGAGACAAACCAGGCAAAAGCTCATATTTTCTTAAAATCTTAAAGAATGTAAATTTTTATTCCTTCTTTTTAAAAAAACTTACAATGTCAGTGTAGAGGTCAATGTGCTATGAAGGGAGGAAGAAGAGGGTATTTGTCCTCTAATTTAACAGAAGCAAGATTTGAGTTTCACAGTTTAATGTGTCTGCTTTTTTAGTGTGAGCATCCCATCACCAATACAAGAATATATGATTTTTGTTTCTAGCAATGCAGAGAGAGAATTGGAAGCCAGTAATTAAAGAGACAACTACCCATCACCAGGAATTCAGTATTAGGATCTCAGTGGCCAAGATAATTAATAACACCAAGAAATAGTTACTACAGAAAAACTTTCCATTTCTTAGTTTTATGAATATAAAATTTAAATTTAAAAAAGTTATTTACCACATTTTCCATACTTAGTTATTCCTTGAAAATAAGCTTCAAAGTTATACTGACATCAAGAACTTGAAAACAATGTTATTTACCCTCGCCCTACCACCAGCACTCTCTCACTTCTAAATACTACATAAGGTACATGACTATAATGTAGACTACTGATTTTAATGTTCTGAACTTTGAAGTAACATTTAAAAATAAGGTAATTACAGCTCCATGTTAAACCCTTAAGGTGCATAGTGGTTTGTCCTTGAGGGTATAACTTATTGCCACATTTGCTCACTTTAAAGGAAAATGAAAATATCTATGTATAAACAAGAGTATCCAAGTTTAAGTATGAAATTCTTTTTTAAACAGAGAGTTCTGACAATATTTTGCGCTCAAAGCAGACGAGACTATGGAAACAGAGCACCCCCTTAGAGACCTGCTAACAAATAAACATTTTCATTTGCTCTCAGTAAGTACATTTTTATCAGTTTTCTTCCCTGTTGAATCTGCAAAACACCATGCAGAATTCTGTCAAGGGAATGGCATGCATGTAGCACCAACTGTGGCTCCACACAGAAGCAAGCACACTGGCCTTCTGGGGGAGGGATGGAGAAACCGACCCAGTTCCCAGTACCAACTCACCTCCCTGACTTTCCTCCAGAAACCCTGTCAAACTATAACCCATCTCAGGACTACTGAAGTACAACCACACAGCAAGTGTTCAGTAACTGTCCACTTCTAACTCAAAGTTCAAAACACTGACCTCACAGGGGAAAAGAACAATTATTAGATAAGGTACCTGAGGTTTTAAAATTTGTTTTGCTTTCTTAAACAGTTTTATGATAAGCTTTCTTTCTGAGAGGCTTTCTATCAACTAATTATATATATATATATATATATATATATAT
>CABHPR010108730.1:0-12938 GCA_902168415.1 Peromyscus melanophrys
AAAAAAAAATTCAGGCCCGAAGACCCAGGTAAGATTCCCAACACCCACTTGTCGCTCACAACCATCAATAACTCCAGTTGCAAGAGATCTGGTTCCCTCGTCTTGCAGGCATGCAAATGGCACACATACATACAGGCAGGCAAAACATCTAAACACATAAAAATAAATAAATAGAAGGTTATCGTTTTGCTAAGATCTTAAATATCTTTGAGGCACGGGGTTAGTTATTTTATCAGGTTTCACACAATTTCAATGCAACAACACTAAACTTTATATGCTGTAGTTTCCAGTTCAAAATACAACTTCCTAATTATTAATCACTGTCTCAGGTTCCTCAGAAAAACAGATATGAGAAGTTCAAATGAAGAACACAGTACCCTGTACAGTACAGTATACTATAATTCTAACTCTCAACTTGGTCGGTTTAGCCTGAATCATCCCTAAGTAAAATACTAAAATGGAATTTCTGTCTCTTCAAAGCAAAGGAGTATGTGCTAAAATGTAACCACAGAGAGATACCACCACACCCTGTGCAGGGCAGCCAGCTGGCATCCCTCTAAGAGGTCTTAATTTCAACTCTCCCTTAACTGCCACAGCAATTCTTTTTTATGTTTAACTATTCATACCAAACTTCAACAAAGCTGAAACTTTAAAAAGCAGACACACAAATGCAAGCATACTACCAAACAACTGAGCAGCTTAAGATGCGCGAGGAACAACAAAGGCCAAGAAAACAGCAGTAAGTGAATCGGTTAGACATCAAATCTTACACTAACTACTACTAAACTAAGAAGCAATTTTTACCTTTCCCACCCTAATGTTATTAACAAAATAAACAATAAATGTCATCAAATTATCCAAGCAAAACTTTAACTGTGCCTAGTATGAATGTAAGTGCCTTTTTCCTTTTTTCTTTTTTTCTTTTTTAAGACAAAGTCTCTCTACGTAAACTCACAGATACCTGTCTGCCTCTACCTCGAGAGTGAGTGCTGGGATTAAAGGCATGAGACACCTCTCCATGCCTAGAATTTGCTTTTTAATTGAACAAGTAAAGGGAAGCATGAAGAAAGCAAAATCACAAACTTTCAACCTTAATAAGATGTCAATCATACCATAAGACTTACAGAAGGGAATTTTCCTATAGGATGAAAGCAGAAATATTAGAGTTATTTAATAATAAGTTTTCAACCCAGGCATGGTCGCACACCCCTTTAATCCCAGCACTCAGGAGGTAGAGGCAGGTGAACTTCTGAGTTCAAGGCCAGCCTGGTCTATAGCGTGAGTTCCAGGACAGCCAGAGCTACACAAGAAACCTTGTCTCAACAACCAAAATAAATAAATTAAAAATAATGTAAATTTTCCCTAGCATATTCTTCATGAATCCAAACTCTGTTACATCTGGATACTCAAGAAACAGAAAGCTGGCCTCAGAAAAACACAGAATACTCATTTTAACCCATTTCTGATTATTGACTTATTAGAAATGGACAGAAAAGAGTGACAACAGTGTCAAAATAGCCAGGCAGCAGTGGCGCACGCGTTTAATCCCAGCACTCGGGAGGCAGTGGAAGGGGGGGGGGGGTCTCTGTGAGTTCGAGGACAGCCATGGCTATACAGAGAAACCCTGTTGTTGTAGAATATTATTTTAAGGTGTGCTACTTTTGCACAATTATGTTGCATTTGTTTAACTATGTGAAGGTGTGTTACTGTGCCTGTCTAACACACCTGATGGTCTAATAAAGAACTGAACGGTCAATAGTGAGGCGGGAGAAAGGATAGGCGGGGCTGGCCTATATACTCTCTCTAGAGTATATAGAAGTATATAGGAGAAATCTTGTAGGAGGAGGAGGAGCCAAAGAAGGAAGAGGACGCTGGGGCCAGCCACCCAGCTACACAGCCAGCCACAGAGTAAGAGTGAAAGTAAGATTACAGAAGTAAGAAAAGGTAAAAGCCCACAGACAAAAGGAAGACGGGATAACTTAAAGTTAAGTAAAGCTAGCAAGAAACAAGCCAAGATAAGGCCAGGCATTTATAGGTAAGAATTCATCTTTGTATGTATCTATTTGGGATCTGGGTGGACCACCACCAAAAGAGCAAAAACAATCAACAACACCCTGTCTCAAAAAAACTGGCAAAATAAACACCTAGAATAAATTCAGTAAGAAAAGCAAAGGAACTGTATGAAGAAAATTATGAAAAGTTTATTTAAATTAGGAAATATTTATTTAAACAGAAAAAAACAAAACTGTCACCCTGAATAAATGTCAAGCCTCCAAAATTAATGTATGAATATAATGCAATTCCAAGCAGTGTAACTTTTTTGGTTTTCCAAATTCCAAATTACTTTTAATCCACAGACAAAGAAATGAATGTTTAAGAATAGCCAAAGATGGGCTGGAGAGATGGCTCAGAGGTTAAGAGCACTGCTTGCTCAAGGTCCTGAGTTCAATTCCCACAACCACATGGTGGCTCGCAACCATCTGTAATGAGATCTGGTGCCCTCTTCTGGCCTTCAGGGATATGTGCAGATAGAACACTGTATACATAATAAATAAATAAATCTTTTAAAAAGAATAGCCAAAGATGCTGGATGGTGGCACATACCTTTAATCCTAGCACTCAAAATGTAGCCAGGGCTACACAGAGAAACCCTGCCTCAAAAAACCACACACACACAAAAAGAGTAGCCAAAGATAAAAAAAGCACAGTCATAGCTTTTCTTAACAAAAATAATTTTCCATATAAAGCTATTATGTCTTTTAAATTTCAGGGCAGCAAAATAGGATCAGCAAGATGGCTCAGGTAGGTGCACTTGCTGCTCAGTATGATGACCTGAGTTCAATCCCTGGGACCTATGTGGTAAAAAGAGAGAACTGACTCTTGCAAATTGTCCTCCAATCTACACCACACACACACACACACACACACACACACACACACACACACACACACGCACAAAAAAATTACTTAGAAATGGGGGAGCAAAGCAAAGATACTATGGAAAGAAACAAAAGCCATAAAAGAAACATAAACCCTAACAAGTGATATAAACTAATTTAGGGAAGAATAATTCCTTTAGTCCTGGCAGAGCTGACTCTCCATACGTCACATAAGAACCTGTACTGACACACACTGTGGCTCACACTGTAGTCCCAACACACCGGAAGCTGAAGAAGTGGGAAGCTAGCAGAATTACACACTGGGTTTTAGGCTAACCTAGACTACAGAGAGACCTTCTCTCAGACAAAAGCAAACCCCCCATTTCACACTATATGTTAACTCCATGTTATTTCTAGAACTAAATAAATCATTCTTTTCTCAATTACTTTAATGTCAACTTGTCATGTTTTACATATCTACTGTGTTTAGAAATATGTATGACGATATAGAAAGCTCACTGCTAACACAGGCGTGCTTGTACAGCAAGTACCTTTACCCATTGAGCCACCTCACCAGGTGCAAATTATGGCAACCTATTTATAAGAATCTGCCAATAGAAATATATATGTAAACACACACACACACACTAAACCACTTTGGAGGGCTGAAGAGATGGCTCAGCACTTAAAAATCACTTGCTGCTCTTCTAGGGGACCCAAGTTCAGTTCCTAGCACCTAGGTTCAGCAATTGTAACATCTATTCACCTAAAATTCCAACTCCAAGGGATCCAACACTCTCTTATGGCCTCCATGGGCACATGCATAATACTACACACTGATATATAATAAAAAAATTTAAAGTATACTTCTGTTAAACTTAATATCCCATGTTAGAGATTCTATTCATAGAATCAGCAAATAGGGTCACATCTACAAGTATATTTATTGTAGTCTGTAGTGGCAAAAATATGGAAATGAGAGCTGGAGATGGTCCAATGGTTAGGGCACTTGCTGCTCTTGCAGAGGATCTGTTTTGTTTCCAGCACACGCATGACAACTTATTAACTGTCCACTAACTCCAGTTCAGGGAATCCAATGCCCTCTCTGGCCTCCCAGGCACCAGGCATGTAGCTGGTACACATATATGCATACAGGCAAAACATAAACACACAAAAATAGATAAATAAATCTTTCCTGTTTGTTTTTGGTTTTCGAGACAAGGTTTCTCTGCATAACAAACAGTCCTGGCTGTCCTAGAACTTGCTTTGTAGACCAGGCTGGCCTCAAACTCACTGAGATCCACCTGCCTCTGCCTCCCAAGTGCTGGGATTAAAGGCGTGCACCACCACCACCCGGCAAATAAACTTTTTTTGGAAATGACCTAAATGCCCATAGGAAAATAGTCAAATAAACTAGGGTTTATCTGTGCTATAAGTCATAATGGAACTGTTTAAAAGATCATGATGGGGCTGGAGAGATGGCTCAGAGGTTAAGAGCACTGACTGTTTTTCCAGAGGTCCTGAGTTCAATTCCCAGCAACCACTTGGTGGCTCACAACCAACTGTAATGAGAGCTGGTGCCCTCTTCTGGCCTGCAGTCATACATGCTGTATACATAATAAATAAATAAATCTTAAAAAAAAAAAAAGAATATAAAAGATCATGATGGAAATATATCTACTGACCTCAACATGTTATGAGAGGCTTTTTTATTGAGTAATATAGTTCAATCTTTCTTTAGTAGAAACAATTCCAACATATGCACATTTATGTCAGCATAGTATATAAGAACCCAGAAACACTGACAGATGCCCATCATCTATGCTAAACAGCTGGAGAGTAACTGTGGAAGATCTGAAGGAAATTAATAGCTTTCCTAAAAGCCTTTCAATTTTATTCACTTATTACAATAGATTGTATTCTTTTATATATTAAAAATTTGAAAAACAAAACTGGGCTTAGTAGACACACCTTTAATGTCAGAATTTTGTGAGTTTGAGGCCAGCAGAATCTACATACTGAGTCCCAGGCCAACCAGGGTTACAGTGAGATCCTGTCTCAAAAAGAAATGAAAAGTGAGTCAGGCGGTGGTGGTGCATGCCTCTAGTCCCAGCACTCGGGAGGCAGAGCTAGGTCGATTTCTGTGTGTTCGAAGCCAGCCTGGTCTACAGAGTGAGTTCCAGGATAGCCAGGGCTGTTACACAGAGAAACCCTGTCTCTAAAAACAAAAACAAGCAAACAAACAACAAAAAAATACCCAAACATTTCAAAGAGACACAGATAAAGATTACCTGCTTTCCGTTTTGTTGCTGGTGTTTACACATTAGAAATAATTTATAGGGGAATGGAGAAATAGCTCAGTGATTAAGAGCACTGGCTTCTCTTCCAGGGGACCCAGGTTTAATTCCCAGCACCCACATAGCAGCTCACAACTGTGTATATTGAGGGTGAAGGACGCACATGTGGAGATCAGAGGATAATCTGCTCTCTTCCACCTTTACTTGGGTGCTAGGGATCATATCAAATTTAAGTTACCAGGCCTGTACAGCAAGCACCTTTCCCCACTGAGTAACCTCACCAGTCTTGAGAAATAATTTTATAAGGGATCAAACAAATACAGGACACTTTCTGGATTAGTAAAATATTCAACAAACTATATCAATGTGTACTGAGCTAAAAACAAACAAATACTTTTACTGTCAATTTCTTATGTGCATTTTCTAGGGCAGTGTATTGTATGGTTTTTTTGTTTGTTTGTTTGTTTGTTTTTGCGCCTTTCCTAGAACTCACTCTGTAGCCCAGGCTGGCCTTGAACTCATGGAGATCTGCCTGGCTCTGCCTCCCGAGTGCTGGGATTAAAGGCGTGTCCCTCCCCCCCCGCGGGGGGGCCCCCCCCCCCGCCCAATTGTGTTTTGATTTTGATGTTTGTAAATGTCCTATTCTCTCAATATGTTATAGCTGATAAAAGTTGTTTTGGGGCCAGGCGGTGGTGGCACACGCCTTTAATCCCAGCACTCGGGAGGCAGAGCCAGGCGGATCTTTGTGAGTTCAAGGCCAGCCTGGTCTACAGAGCGAGATCCAGGACAGGCTCCAAAGCTACACAGAGAAACCCTGTCTCGAAAAACCAAAAAAAAAAAAGTTGTTTTGTATATCTGAAGACAAACTTTTTGCTGACATCAACTCTTCCTGTCACAAGTAAAGGAACTGCAACAGAGTCCCATAACTAAGTCAAGCCCCTGGCTGCTCTGGACTGGACTAATTACTGTATGTCAGAGTACCCTAACAATTCTGTATTATTTTCACTCATGACATCCATTCTGCAGAGTAACCACTAAGTGCCAGGCATTGCACTGTGTGTGCCACAAATCTGAATTTTGGTTTTTTAGAAGCTCAAAAAAATAAATAAATAAAAACAATCCAGCACATACTAAAAAAGCTGTCTCGTTCCCTTGCCTGGGGCAATGCTGCATTTCTACAGGGGAGGGGAGGGCCGGAGGAATGGGTTTTCCAGGTGGAAGAAAAGCATTACAGATGTATTGGAATATCAAACATTAAAAATAAATATAAAGGCCCAGCCTGGCATAGTGTTGAATGAACACCTCTAATCCCAGCACCTGGGAGACAGAGGCAGGCAGATCTCTTTGAGTTCAAAGACAACCTGATCTAACATAGTGAGTTCCAGGACAGCCAGAACTACATAGTGAGACCGCTGTCTCGAGGGGAAAAAAAAAGTAAGAAGTAATCAGGGAACAGCAAAAGTTCAGAGTTGCGGGGGGAAGAGGGGAGAATAGTACAATCAAGCAGCAAAAATAAAAAATAAAAATAAAGCTACTTCCTCATTCTACTGTCTAAATACCTCCATTTTTAAGCAAAATACAGAACCTATGTTCCCACTACAGGAGAAAAGAACACATTTTAAATTATCAAATATACAGGTCTAGCACAACAGCTCAGCAGGTTCCTCAGGGCTTGTCACTTAGCCTGACAACCTGAGTTTGATCTCCAGGACCCACATGGTAGAAGAACTGACTTCCTCAAATGGTCTTCTAAGCACACCACATGAGCTCTGCCTAGCCCACACTCACATGCACGTGCATGTGCACACAAGTAAATCAATATATTTAAAATATATATTGTCACACTGCCAGGAAAGGTTCTTTCTTCTTGAAGCTAAGTTCTGCCCTTCAACCATCATATCAAAACCTAATATTTACAAAGATTCAATTAACTCTATACAGTGTTCTTGATTAGTCTCAGTTTCCCGAATCATCTCAAACTAGTGTATTTTTAAACATCATATTTTCAAATACTTCAAAATAGTGTAAGAAAAGCCTTTAATAAGACCTTTTTAAAAAGGAATTTAAATATTAATTTATCTTCTGTTTCTTTAACTTGAAACTGAAATTTATTTTCTTATTTTTATTTTTGGTTTTTCAAGACAGCATTTTTCCTGTGTAGCCCTGGCTCTCCTGAAACTCTCCCTGTAGACCAGCCTGGCCTGGAACTCAAGAGATACGTCACCAAGACAGGCTCAAAACTGAAATTTCTTTTTTTTGAGGGGGGGGGGGGTTCTCTGTGTAGTTTTAGAGTCTGTCCTGGAACTCACTCTGTAGCCCAGGATGGCCTAGAACTCACAGAGATCCGCCTGGCTCTGCCTCCCAAGTGCTGGGATTAAAGGCATGCGCCACCATCGCCAGGCAAAACTGAAATTTCTTAATAGTGGGAATTAAAAATTACTTTCCCTAACTTAAGCTGTAAAAGCACACCTGGGACTCTTCTTACAAGCAAATAATATGGAACATCTCTCTCTCTCTCTTTTTCTTTTTCTTTTTTTTTTTTTTCAGAACTGCTCTCAGTGTGTATAGCCTTGGCTAGCCTGGAACTCACTATTTAGACCAGGCTGGCCTCAAATTCAGAGGTCTCCCTGCTTCTCCAAGTACTAGTTTAAAGGCATGTGCCACCATGCCCAGCCTACTTTATAGTAATTTTTTAAAGATTTTTTTGTTTTTAATTATGTGTATGGATATGTACATCTGTGTGGGAATATGTACAAAGAAGTGCTGTTGCCCATAAAGGCCAGAAGAGTGTCTAAATCCCTGGCTCTGGAATTACAGGTGGTTGTGAGCCACCTGATGTGGGTGCTGAGAACCAAACCCGGGTCAGTGTCTGCTGTACTGTGCCCTCTTAACTGAACTATCTAACCAAGCTCTCTGTGGCACTCTTAACCCAAAGGCTTCTAAAGAAAAGGAAAGGAAGTTATTTCACAGTTACAAAGATCCTATCCTCCTCATATCTGCTACTACCAGGAGTTGGTACTGGGGCCTCAAAGTGGGACAGGCTGGAAAGTTTGGGATGCTCAATGAAGCAGGACCACAAGGGAGACAACAAACAAGCTGGAATCAGCAAGGCACTGCAGGCAAAAGGGACCACTGTGCGCTGGCAACAGAAAGGGGAAACTGCTGCCGCTGAGATGCCTTTAAGTATTCACACAGTACAGGGGCCACAGAGAGCATCTTTAAAAAGAAAAAAAGGGGGGGGGATTTAGCTCAGTGGTAGAGCGCTTGCCTAGCAAGCACAAGACCCTGGGTTCGGTCCTCAGCTCCGGAAAATTAAAAAAAAAAAAAAAAGAAAAAGAAAAAGAAAAAAACCTATTTTCTTTGTAACGTATTTAATCTTCAATTGACAATGCTTCTAACTTAATTTTATTTTCCAATGGTCTCAATAAGCTTTTTTTTAAAAGGGCTAAACTTGCAAGTACTTAGTGAAAAAGCATTTTCCATGTCAATCATCTCACCCTAGCTTTGATACTAAAGTGCTGGCTAATGCTGATTTAACAACTTTGATAAATGGATTGTTATTTTCCTCATTTCTAAACTTTCAAACTTTCAAAATCCTAGTAACCAAAACTCATGCCCAATTAGGTATTTTGTAATATTCCTTCAGAGAAGAAAAAGGAGCTTGCAGCTATTTTCAAGATAGAAATGACATTCCTTTTCACTTTCTCTTCCCTGCCTTCATTGAAATGAAATTTTCTACACATACAGGCACAGGCACACACACACACACACACACACACACATTCTGGAAAAGTTCTAATAACATACTGACAAACAAGATTTTCAAAACATACAAGCCAAGAAATACAAACTTACATAAACTTGTATGTTCTCTTGTTGTGGTAGTTGTTGTTATGGTTAGATAAGGGGTCTAGCTATGAAGCTATCCCTGGCAGTCATGGAATTTGCTATGCACATCAGGCTGACCTAAAATTTGCATTGATCTTCATACCTCTGCTTCCTGAATGTTAGATTACAGGCCAAGAGCTACCATATCCAACTTTACATATTCTCTCAATTCTAAAATTGCTTGTTACTTTTAAATATCCTGCCTGAGCAGTAAGCTGAGTAAGCTAGAGCTTGAAAGCAAAGGCTTGTAAATTGAGGTGTAGGGAAGCTGAAACAAAGTTCATGGGTTTAAGGCCACCCTGAGATACACAATAAGACCTTGTCTCAAAAACAAATAAAGGACCAGGGCAATTGCTCAGCAGGTAAAAGCACTTGCCAAGCAAGAGGACCTGAGCTCACTCTTCAGAACCTATGTAAAAAGCATGTTTGGCACATCTGTAACCCCAAGATGGAAGGCAGAGACAGAGAAGAGACTGTATCAACAAGGTAGAAAGCAAGAACTCTTAAAAATTGCCCTGTGGAGGCTGGAGAGACAGCTCAGAAGAACACTGTCTGCTCTTGCAGAAGACCCTGGTTTGATTCCCAGCACCCACATGGTGGCTCACAACTGTCCATGTAACTCCAATTTATGGCCTCCATGGGCACCAAGCATACATGATACACCGACACTATATAGGCAAAACACCAACACACATAAATACAACTTTGTTTAAATTTAAGCTGTCTTCTGACTTCCACACTCTCACATGGCATATATATGCATGCACTCACACATACATACACAAAATAAATAAAAATTTGGACTATAAACTGATAAATATAAAATATTTATATAAATATAAAATATAATAGATAAATGTAATGAAGATTTTTTAAAAAGACAAAAATCAAGAACTAAAAACAATTCATAAAGCAATAAAGATTAAAATGCAGGCCAGATGTGCTGACATACAGCTTTATCCTAGGAAGGAGGCTGAGGCAGTTGAAACTTTTGAGTTCGAGGCCAGCCTGGTCTACACAGGTAGTTCAGGACAGCCAGAGCTACATAGGGATACCCTGTCTTGAAAAAAAAAAAAAAAGAAAGAAAGAACAGAAAGATTTTATTTTTATTTTTTTGTACCAGCACATGCCTGAAGCTCCCTAGAGGCCAGGGGAGGGTTGTCAGATCCATGAAACTAGAGTCACGGATGGCTGTGAGTCTCCATGTGGGTGCTGGGAGCCTAACCTCGATCCTCTGGAAGAGCAGCCAGTTAATCACCTCTTCAGCAGCCTTAAAGGTTTTATGTTTACATTCTCTTCAGTTAAACCTAAGAGTTTAAGTTTAGGGTTTTTTTGTTTGTTTGTTTGTTTGTTTTGGTTGGTTGGTTGGTTGGTTTTTCAAAGCAGGGTTTCTCTGTGTAACCCTGGTTGTCCTGGAACTCACTCTGTAGACCAACTAGCCTCGAACTCACAGAGATCCCCCTGCCTCTGCCTCCCAAGTGCTGGGACTAAAGGCATTCACCACCTCTGCCTGGCAGGATTAAGCATTTTGAAATCTGTCTTGACAGGTAAATTCCAATTCAACTTTTTAAATTATAAAAATAAAAATATAAAAAAAAGTGACTCATTTGACCTTTTATCTATGTTTGCATAAAGAGTTTTTAATGATTCATTTAAAACTTCTTGGGTTTGTATCTGCTTTGTATACTGTTTAGTTTAAAAACTTTTTGGTTTTGGCTTTCTGGGCGATAGAGTGGGATAGAACCTGTAGCTTCAAGTGTGCTAGGCTACCAATGCCACTACCTGGCTTTTTAAAAATAATTCTGGGTGAAATATCAGCAAGGCATTACTAGCAATTTATAGTTTCATTCTAAAATTCACCCTTAGATTGTGTAATTGCTGTCAGTAAAACAGACTATATCAAAAAACATGTAACTTCACAACAGAAAGTGAACGTTGCTAGATCTAACCTGGAGTGGCAAATACTTGCCGTCCCAGCAGCATTGGGAAGATAAGAGACTATCCAAATTCCAGGCCAACCTGAGCAATATAGGAAGACGGTCTCAAAAACCAAATGCTAGGCCTGGACTGATGGCACAGACCTGTTCATCCCAGCTACTCTGCTAAGGTACGAGGATCACAAGTTAAAGCCAGCCTGAGCAATTTAGCAAAATCACGTTTCAAAAAAAAAAAGGGGGGGGGGAAGAAGGAAGGAAACAAATGGAAGTTTACCAAACACAAACGTTAACTTCTAATGCAATTCTCAACAGCCAAGACGAGGTACATTTATATATGTACTGACCCATGAATGATACACACAACAGCACTTTGCTAATCTTTGTTTGGCAAAGATGTACTTTCTCCAGGTAAACTGCAAACCATCTAAGAATGAATGATATTCATATACCATAACATGAACTGAGTTAAATAACTTTTAATAGCTCTTTCAATACCTGTTCAGAAAGTGAACTCAAAAACAGAACATTTCAGCAGTAAAGTACAAGGAGATACTGAGTTGTTTTTAAAGCAAAAGGAAACTGAACAACTTCAGAGCAACACACTCACAGAATTACTAATTAGAACTCCTGTCGAACAGTAATTAACATAGTTCTGAAGGGGTTTCTTAAAACAAATAACGAGAGCACAGAATATTTACAATGAAAATACTGTCCTCTTTGACATTGTATGACCTGTAAAGAATTTACCTGCAGTCTCATTTCAAAAGTTTCATAAGAATAAAGCACCAGAGGGCTGGAGAGATGGCTCAGCAGCTAAGAGCACTTACTGCTCTTGTAGAGGACTTGGATTCAGTTTCCAGCACCCACATGGCAGCTCACAACTGCCTGTAACTCCACTTCCAGGGGATCTGAATACCCTCTTCTGACTTCCACCGGCACTGGGCATGCACATGATGCACATATATACATGCAGGCAAGACACTCATACATATAAAATAAATAAAATAAATCTTCAAAAAAATTTTTAAAATAAATCATCATTATAAAGTTTACAAGTACCAAGAGATTTGACTCGGTTCAAGTTATAAATTAAGGTTTTGAGTCACTTAACTGTGAACTCAAAGAAGTATTTCTCTTTTGCAGATGTAAAACCTGGGCTGAGATAAAATAGGGGTGACTCAACCACACTCACCTAACCTGAAATGTAGGAAATAATCAGTGATTTATTGTTAAATTCTTTTTACTAAAGCACGCTGGGCTGCAAACAGACAGTAAAAACAGAATTAAAGTCATGAGGCTATCAGTACTTCGAGGATCCACAGGTTTCAAATAAAAACTTAAGAGTATATAATCTGGCAAATACTACAGGCAACGGTGGGAATGGATGCTTAAAATCTAACTACCCTGAGAAAAATCAACATATGAAGTCAGCAAAGATCATTACTACACAAACACCTGAGAGGTGAAGTCACATTCAGCTCACTCTTCTGTTAACTAATCCCTACAGGAACCGAAAAGTTATTTTCCTCTCTCCCTACGTCAGATTAATATTCTCCAAGGGCAGATTTCCGTGCTCAAGCATATATAACGCCAAAAGAAAAAAGGAGGAGGTGGGGGAGTATCAGTTAAGCGCCCAAAAGCTCAGTGTTCGGGGCAGAAAGGAAATCCAGAAAGTATTTTGACAGCTCCTTCCCACCTAGAGCCGCTCTGCCTGCTTTAAACCCATTTACTGCTGAAATACACCCTAAGTGGTTCGACAGCTTTCCAACACCAAGCCCAAACTGGGAAGCATAACCCACAGTTCCAGGCAATAAGGAAGATCCGGAGAATTACTAGAAACTGACGTCCGCAGAACCAAGAGTTGGAGCGGAGGGTGAACAGTGCAGTCGCAGGTAAGTTTTTTAAAAAGGAAAGAAAAAAAGGCGGAAAATTTTGGA
>CABHPR010108731.1:9062-20646 GCA_902168415.1 Peromyscus melanophrys
GTGTGTGTGTGTGTGTGTGTGTGTGTGTGTGTGTGTGTGTGTGTGTGCAGGTGACAGCAGAGTCTAGAAGTCTGATGTCCTGCAGCTGGAACTATGGGCAGTTGTGAGCTGGCCAATGTGGGTGCTAGAAACTGAACTGGGTCCTCTGGAAGAACAGCAAGACCTCTTAACCGTGGAGCCATCTTTCCAGCTCCTACCTTCACGTCTTAAAAAAATGTTCATAATTTCCCATAGTCTACTTCCATTACTCTTGAACTTCATGTAATTTTAAATTAGTGCTAAAGGATCACATTAACTTAGGCTTAAATTAGCAATTGAGGGTGTTGAACCTGCTGAGATGGGATTTATTTTTGCTTTAAAGCAAAGGGAACTTGCTGCAGGAAATGAAAAAACGATTGGGTTAAGCAAAAAGGCCAAGGGGCTCCTCCCAGCACTGTATCTTGGCCACTCTGATCGTCTGACACTGAGTGTGGCCCTTAAACACAAAGGCCTACAGCCATCTGAAGACGAGAACAAGACATGTGAGCGGCCCCTGCACCCCGCCGTTGAGCAGAGAACAGGTTAGGAAGGTTGGTAACTTGACAGTAAACAGCAGAGCAGTGGTGAGACCTCAAGGAAAACCCATGCTTTCAGCTCCCAGTGGAGTGTTTTTAACGATCCCACATCCTTCAGACTAGTAAAGCCTTCCCTTCGTCACATCCATCTCCTTTACTCCATGATTTGTCTACCTACTTGAAATTAAAAAAAAAAAACAAAACCCACTCCTTTTTTATAGTTGTGTGCAATATTAACATATTTTCAGAGTTCCTTTGATTAGTATGTACTGAAATGTTTGGATTTGACTAATATTTGACATTTGGAGAGAGCTGAGGGCACACATACATGAGAGAGAGACAGAGACTGAGACAGAGAGAGACAGAGAGATGAGACAGGAATGACTATGTGACAGGTATAAAAATGGACAACCCTAAACTGTAGCTTAGAAACTACAGTTTTCAAATGAAAACAAGACCATTCTTTATCATCCAAGAATAATAAGTTGCTAAGACTTGAAAGTCTTACAAAAACATCCATAACCTGATAGTAACTAGAAGTTTTATACTTAATATGCTGTTGTTAGACCTTCATAAGTTGTATGATTCACTAAAGTATGAAGAATGTCATTTAGAAAATGTATTGTTTTATGAATCTTTTTCTTGTTGGTTTAACTAAAAAAGTGTCTTAGAGACTGTCGATTCCTTATCTTTGCTAGATTCTTATCACATTCAGAAGAATGAGATAAAAATATACTGTAAACAACATTAGGGCAAAGAACGGTCAAACAAGTACTTAGGGAGCTTCTGTAAGTCAAAATTCCTGTTGGTGGAGTAGCAGCTTAGACTCGGGAGTCAGACGGTCTGGAGGCATCAGTCAAGATCAGGCTGTGAAGACAGACAGCCGAGGAGGCAGAGTCCAAACCGGAACTGGGAAGTTAACTGAAATGTGGTCCTGCATTCCTGGATTAACATTGTAAGATCTTAGATTGGAACTTAGCCATGGAAACAGGAAGGAATCTAGAGCAGTGAGTCTGGTGCCACAATTCTCGATCCCAGCACTTGGAAGGAGAACAGAAAGATCACAAGGCCAGCCTCGGCTACGTAGTGAGTTCAAGGCCAGCCTGCACTACATGAGGCCCCATGGTTAAAAAAAAAAAAAAAGGAAATTGAAAAGACTTAGTAATTATGTCAAAAAGGACAAGAAACTTCTCAGAGATGAGCCCAAGACCTTGAGCCCGAGTGCCTGGAAGGAGGGTGGAGCCAGCAGCAGGGGAGAAGAAACTGGTTCTGCAGAGAACTGGACCCAAGGAGAAAGCAAGGTCACACACTCAGAAACCATCACTTGGCAAGCCAGCGATGGATGGACAATGCACATGACTACGGATCAGAAAATGTTACCTGGATAGGCATGTTCGCTGCAGCCAATATTCTCCTCTCTTCCCTTAAACAATTTGAGATTACCACGGCTACATGCATCGGATTTCCGTGAAACTTCCCCTGAAAAATAGTAAGCAAAAGCAGCATGACATGCTTTGATGTCATAAGGGAATGTCATACTTGAAAACCAACAATAGCCGGGCAGTGGTGGTGCACGACTTTAATCCCAGCACTCGGGACGCAGAGCCAGGTGGATCTCTGTGAGTTCAAGGCCAGCCTGGTCTAACGAGCGAGATCCAGGACAGGCACCAAAACTATGCAGAGAAACCCTGTCTCAAAAAACCAAAAACCAAACTAACAAACAAATAAACAAACAAAAAGAAAACCAACAATAATCTCCCTATAAAATTATTTGGGATCTATTCCTCTGCAATTCCTTGGACACCTAGACTCTTAATGAGAGAACGTTGCTCTCTTTGCTTTCAAAACTCAATAGCTGTTCTTTGAGCACTTCTTTATGAGAGACCCTGAACACACTGGAGGGTCAGTTTACTTTAGGTACTAGGCAGGCTTTAGACACGGTGGTTATGTCCTATGAGTTCTCAAGAACCAAGAGGGTCCTCGCTGTACATGTGATAGATAGCTCTCTGCTGTGATCCGCAGTTGATGGCATTCATGCCAACCACCTCCTAACACTATGCTCCAGCAAAACTCTACCCACATTTCAGCAATAATACTTTTGACATTGAAGCATGCGTTTTGTTTTGGGTTTTTTTTATTGCCAAGGTTAACGATGCATATATTGTTAATTGGCAGCCCGAGGCACTGATTGAACCATCAGATACATTGTTGTAAATGAAAAACGTGAATCTCTTCAGGTTGTCATGGTGCCCAGCAACGAGTGTGCACTCATTTTTCTTACCTGCAAGCACTGAGTTTTCTAGCCTTGGTTTACAGGACTCTCTGGAACACCATCATTTAGATAGTAGTGTGAAAAGGACTTTGCTAGACTTTTCTGAGGCAAGATGAGCAAGAGGCACAGAGGCAAGCACACTAACTGAATCTCTTCCATCCTTTCTTGAGGTGGTACTGAGACCCATGAAATGGACAAAAGGTCAATAGCAAAAAAAAAAATTAACAGTCCAAAAAGTGGAAAATTAACACTGATCAAAAATAGATTCTACAGGCAGCTAAACCAAAGGATCTTTCTGGGGAGAAAAATGAAGGTTGTTGGTTGTAAACATTATTACAGCTGTGACTTCTGCGATAATATATCAGATTCTGTGTCAATTAATATTTCCATTTGTGAAACTGGGGTAAAAAACAACTATTCGGGTTCCTATGCTTCCATATTCACTCTTTAAAAAATGTTTTCCTTCTTTAAATCAGAAATTTCCAGCAGAAAACAAGGGAATTAACTGAAACTCGGACGGCATCGATATGAAAGTGACTCCACTCAGTTTGTGGGAATACCACATTTCTAAAACTTCTGTATTACAGAGTCTATTTGAATTTACTCCTGTTAATTTTGACATCTCTTGGTTCTTTTCATACAGCTTGCCTTTAAGTGTTTTCCCCCCCAAAACCTATGTTTTCTCATCTTTTACCTGAAGGGCATTAAAACTTATTTCATCGCTAAGAAAGAGTTTCTTTTAGGGCTAATTTGGGAGCTCTGCTATTGATAGTAATTGAGAATTTGTCCTTCTGCGATGAGGGTCCCTCTGAGGCTGCAGATACACGGCGCTGTCTCTGTTCTTCTCAGGATGGAGGATGTCCCATGGAGGTGCTGTCCTCGACACTCTGCATGCTGAGCTCATCTTCCATCTCCTGTCAAACTCAGCTTCACCACTTTCTTTCCCCTCTGCCTTCCTCCATGTCTGCTGAGGTCAACTCACTTGTTTTCATTGAAGAATACGTTTTCACTTCTCAATTACCCCCTAATTTAACGCCTCACTCAAATATTTGAGACAAAATGTCTTATGAAAAAATCACCGTGTATTCAATATCAAAAGACCATTTCACTTTCCTAAGTATTAAAAAACATGCTCCTGCTCACCTTTGAGTAGTGACTATGTGTATAGATCTCAGAACAGCAATAAAATGAACCCCAACGTGTGTGTTGGTAGCAAGGGAAAAAGCAGTCCCGAGGGAGACCCCTGTGGCGTTCTACTTCTTTCTATGTCAAGGTGTTGTGAAGGTCTCCCACTCTGCGATGTCCTCTCGCTGCCTCCTGGTGTCAATCAACAGAGGCTTTTAATTGCAGCAAAGTCGGAATTATTAGACTTTTCCCCAGTGATTAGAATGTTTAATGATGTGCTTAGTAAACCTTTTACTAAGATTCTACAGTGAGGATTTTTTCTGTCTTTTTGAGTCTAGATGAACTCATGGGTTATGGGTTGTAAATGTTATGGCTGTGATTGCTGCTACAATTTAATCATGGTACATGCTAGTTAGCCCTTCTATCTGCAAAACAAGGGTAACTTTGTAATGTTAAGAGTAACAACACTAGCAACTGTAATAAACTCGCTTTGCTGTTAATTGCGGTTTCTTTGGAGCTTTTCGGTGAGAAAGGTTTCTTTCAGTTTTTCCTTTGGTTGCACAATTCCAACAACATTCATTGAGAACACTTTGTTCCCACTCGGCTGGCCCAGCTCTGCCATAAATCCTGTGTTCCCACCAACACGAGGGATCCTTCTCCCTGTATTCGGTTCCATCTCAGAGATCATCTAAGGATCACTGGAGGTGACACTGAGGTGTCACTGGAGTTTTACGGTTAAGTCCTGATAGCAGGCAGATTATGTATGGCTTTTTGCATTTATTTCCATGCAGATTTCAGAATCAGCTTGTAAGAGTTCCCTACACACTAACACACTCACACACCTCATATATTCACACACACACACACACACACACACACACACACACACACACACACACCATTGACAGTTTCAGTACCGCTGGATCTTTAGAGCCATTAAGGGAGACTTGGTATGCATATAGCTTTGCTCTGATCCAGTCATATCACAACTGTAGAACATCTAATTAACACTCTTAATTTTCCACAGGAGATCTGAAGCATCTTGTTAGGGTTGCTTCTGTTTAGTTGATACTGTTTTGATACGAGGATACCTGATACCTTCCTCTTGTGGCTGATATATAGAAACAGATAAATTTGTGTATTGATTTTGAGTCTAGCAAAGCTGCTGACTTCTATAGATTCTGATGATGTATTTATAATATTTGTTAATTCTAAATTTTTATCTGTGGATTCTTCTAGATTTTCTACACCCATTAATCGGCTCTTGCACAACATTGGTAGAATCTTCTTCCTTTTCAATTATCTCACATCTTCACCTTCAAGACTTGTTTGGAAGTATACTGGTTAATTTCCAAACATGGGAACTTTCTTCTACTTCTCCTACAACACAACTTCTGATATATTTTGATTTTGATCAGATAGAGACTCTGATGACCTCAGCCCCTAAGTTTGTTGATATCTGCTTTGTGGCCCAGCATATGGATAACATGTGAAAATTTCATGCTAACTTTCAAGGAATGAGTATTCTGTAGTTGTTGGGTCCAAATAATTTATTCTGCTTTATTAAGTCAGGTGTCATTTTGTGTAAATTTCTGTCTTGGTGCTGGCTTGTTTTAACTATCGATTCTATAAGTTATTGAAAGAAGCTACTTTGTAAGTTGTTCTTCTGTTTCTGATAGAAATATTTAGATGCATAATATGTTGCTCATGATTAAAGTCCTTCATGGCTATGAACTGATCTTTATCTCCAGTAATGATTTTTACCCTAGAGCAAGATGACTAACTATGACATAATCCTTTTTAGTCACATACATTTTATCTTATTTCAAGAACTCTATTTCAAAGTAGATATAAATACTTAATTGAGTAACCAGTATTATACACACACGAAAGGGTAAATGCATACAAAATAAACATGGCTAACACATTCCCAGCCCTTCTTTGCTTATTTAGAATTAGCTTTCCTGAGTCTTGTTTAAGCTCAGATTCATAGCCTGCTGTGTTTGTCCATGGAGCAGTCCTGTGGGCTGTCCAGATGCCAGTGACGCCTTTCTCTGGAGCCCGGATAGCTACTCTCTCCTTTCTGCAAGGTTTCATACTGGAATTTTCACCGTAAGTTCTCAGTAGCAGGTTTTCAGGCAAGAACTGGCCTTCACGTCTCTCCCAGGATGGCTAGCTGGCTTGCTGACTGACGCTGTCTGGTCATACCATCATCAGCAACCACATCCCTGTGCAGTGAGGGGGATTGCGACTGACTGCGCACCTCACTGTCCTTAGCCACCTACTACTACTTTCAGTGGTACCACGGGGGCTGTTCTTACTGTTGACGTGTGTGAGTGCTTCACCTGCATGTATACATGTGTACCCTGTGCATGCCTGGTGGTGCCAGCAGAAGTCAGAAGAGGGCATCAGATGCCCTGAAACTGGAATTACAGATTATTGAGAATCACATGTAGGTGGGTGCTGGGAACTGAACCTGGAACCTCTGCAAGAGTAGCGAATGGTTGTAATCTCTGAGCCATCTCTCTAGCCACCGTTCTTGTTCTTAGCTATTGTTGTACAATTTTAATTAAATAGAGGGCAACTGCAGTAATCCGCTGATACAAGGTAACAGTGATACGTGCTTTTTTTATGATCTGAATCTTATGCCATGTAAAGGTTTTTTCTTTCTTTCCTTTTTTTTTCTTTTTAGATTCCCAGAACTCCAAATAATATGACTTTAGGTCTTGCCAAAGCAAATCCACCTCCCACTCCTTAGCATTAGTTATTTGATTAAACACATTTTTCACTTTCCTGCAGTAGCATTGTGCTGGAAGCGAAGTGCGTTCTGTTCAGACAGCAGGACGTTTCTGACACAGATGTGTATTTGAAAGGTGATGCTGTGCAGAGCTTACAGCTTCTGACTGTTCAGAGTTCGTCTATCTTTTCTAAGGGATTTGGCCATTGCTCTTGCCACAGCTCCTCTGAGTGTGACAGGCAATCTGTACACCCCGAATTCAGCCACAGAATACAACCTGGTGGGTGGATTTCTTTCTTACATCCTGTAAAGCATTTACTGTTGCTTTCCGAGGACATATGAATCTGGATCATTTAACCAGTACGCAAATACGTATTAGACAAATGTCAAATGCTGACTTGTTTGTGACTGTCTCTGCACACACAACTATTTGTTCCGACTGTAAATTGTAGCGCTCTGCTTTGGCGACATTTGAAAAGCAATTAAGCAACATGTGTTATTACAACAGCGTGTGTAAGTCAAGTGACAAGCACATGAATGGCTGCGACCTGATTTCACATCACACACAGTAACAATGGCACAGGGGCCGCCACATGGCAACAGCAGTTAAGAGGCGTTGAGTGTAAGATGCATGGGCTGATTCAGGGAGGGCTCTCTGTCACGGCTAACGGGGGTGTGAACAACGAAGGGGCTTCGGAAGACAGTTGGCCATTTCTTATAAAACTAAACATGCTCTTGTCATGGCATCCGGCAATCACTCTTTAGTCTTTATCACTCTTTTATTTAAGGAGGGTGGAAACGCACACACAAACACCATCTATACATGATGGGTGAGCTCCAGGTTCAGAAAGAGGCCATGTCTCAAGCAACATGGTGGTGAGCAACTGAGAAAGACACTCTGAGGCCTTCACATCCGTGTGCACCCACATGAACACATGTACCCCGCCTGCCCCCCACCCCAGAGTAGGAAGAGAGTAAGAGAGTCAGTGGTTGCCATGGGTTTGGAGGGGAGGAGCAAAGAGGATATGCGGGGGGCGGGGGAGCAGTGAAACGGTCTTGTGTAATATTTCTGTGGTGGAGACACGGCATTGTTCCATGTTAATACACCGTTAGTTCATCAGTTACCACAAACGTATCACATTAATACCATATTTAAGAGGCTGTCTAGTGGGAGAGAGGATGGGAGGGTAGGACGATGTGGGAACTCTGTACTTTCTGCTCAGTTTTCAGGAATTTTATTTATTTGTTTATGAGAGTGACAGTTCTTACCCTCTCCCTCCTTAAGCTACTTCCCTCTCACTAGAAATGAGAGAAGTAAAAATGAAGTGCTTTCCCCAGGCAAAAGTAGATTGGTTTGTTTGTTTGTCTGTTTGGGTTTTTCTGTTTGTTTGGTTTGGTTTGGTTTGGTTTGGTTTTTCGAGACAGGGTGTCTCTGTGTGGTTTTGGTGCCTGCCCTGGATCTCGCTCTGTAGACCAGGCTGGCCTCGAACTCACAGAGATCCGCCTGCCTCTGCCTCCCAAGTGCTGGGATTAAAGGCGTGCGCCACCACTGCCTGACTGTTTGGGGTTTTTAAGACAGGGTCTTGCATAGCACAGGATGGCCCTAAAATCACCTTGTAGCTGTGATGACTTGAACTCTCTCTTCCCCTGCTTCTCTGTCTCTCTAGTGCTGGATTTTGGTGTGATCCAACCACGCCCAGCACAAAGCTGTCTTTGATGATACAGAAATGAAGTGCAGGTTCTCAAAGGTTGTTTTGTTTTGTTTTGTCTGAGACAAAGTCTCACTCCGTGCCTTGGCTGGACTGAGACTCACCATTAGACCAGGCTAGCCTCAAACTCATAGAGATCCACCTGCCTCTGCCTTCCGAGTGTTGGAACTACAGGGTTTTGCTCCTACACCCAGCTCCCAAAAGGTGTACATTTTAGTGCCTTTTCTTCATGCCAACACCAACGCCCTTTAACTAGCTAACAATCAACTGCAAGTGTGTGTGCTATGGTGTGTTTCCTAGGAACACGCTTCCCAAAGGCACTCAGCGTGTCTTCTGTAAACTCTGAGTACATTCTTGGCACAATGTTCTATATCTGTTTTGATTGACTAATGTTGATTGCTGGCTTGACGGACCGCTTGTAGAATCACCAAGGAGACATTATTCTGGGTACATCTGTGAGGGGGTTTCTAGAGTGTGTTAACTGGAGTAGGAAGACTACCACAAATGTAGCGTCACCGCTCCATGTGCTGGGGGTCCTGGGCTGGGCACCGTCACTGGTCTCTGCTTCCTGACGGCAGGTACAGTGTGACCCGCTGCCTCACACTCCTGCCCATCCTCAAGTGGCTTTTGTCAGGCCTAGTCACAGCAACAAGACAAAGGACTAACGCACCCACAGAGACCTAGTCTACCTGTGACGGTCACTCTGCAGAGTCTTACGAAGCCGCAGGACCTGACTCTGTGCCTCAGACATTCACTCCGTGGCTTTGAGTAAATTGCTGGTTAATCTTCATTGCTTTAGTTGTCCTGTTAGTTGAGAGACTAATGCTTGTGGAGAGCATGCCAGTCAACTGAAAGACCTTTGTAACTCACAAAGCCGTCTAAATAATAGAGGGTTCCGTATGGCGTCAAGGTTATGTTAGCGGAGTTTTGACTCTCATACACATAAATCAGCAAAACCCAATTTCTTCCTGGTTTAACAGACGTGACCAAACTGATTGATCTGTGTCCCAGGAAGTACAAAAGGAACTCAAATATAAAATATAAAACTACAAATATAAAAGAAGCTTCAGAAAAGGTGAGGCTGTGTGTGTGTGTGTGTGTGTGTGTGTGTGTGTGTGTGTGTGTGTGTTTTAAATAAATGACAGTGGGGACTTTCCTGGCTGACAAGAAAGGAGCCACAAGTGGCTCTGAATCAAATAATTAGCTCTGGCCCAGAGGTGTCAGCAAAGCCGCTTTAAAGCTACATTTTTCTTGCATAGAAAAGGCAGGGAAAGCAAGTGCCAAGCCCTCAGCAGTGACGACTCTGGACAGCAGACTCAAGATGGGGTTTCCACTTCTACTTCAGTTCTCTGGTTTTAGAATCTCTTTTAAATAGTTAGGCATATGTTGGTTTAATGATGAAAACTAAACAGAAATCATAAAGCTTGCACACAATATATATACAATATATATATATATATATATTTCAAAGCAGATCTTTAGCTTTGATTTCTGCGGAATTTTTTGTAAAAGATGAGTTTTGATTTTGAAAATTGTCAGTCGAGTCAAAAGAGAACTTGGAGAGCACTCTGATAACTAACAGTCTGTGTCCACAGGGAATTCACAGCTTGCAACAGATAAACTTCAATTTTCAACAGGAAACGAGCAAAGGTAGATGCTAACCTTATCATGCATGCTTGAACACAAGAAGAATAGTGCCTGCGTTTACTGAGTACCTACAGTATACTTTACAGGCAGCTTTACTCCTAGGTAGATCTGGGAAGGTTTGCATTAGGAAGTGCAGGTGTTACGTCACGTGTGAGTACTACATCATCTGTAAGGAGTCATAGAACCAGAAACTCAAGGGAAATCAACCTCAAAGCCAGGTGCTTTTCATTCTACAACTTTAGGCTTTCCAAATCACTACTACCTAAAGACAACAACAACCTGATACCTTTTTGGCTACTAGACTCTGCGAACCATTTAATTTTATTTAGTCAGACATTCTATTATTTTCTATAAGAAATATGTTCAGGGCAGTCATTATTTATGGGACCTGAAGATAGGTGCAGTGCTTAAACAAACAGTGGAAAGATGCCATGTATTGATCACGAAGTAAGTGGTTTGGGCTGAGGTCACTTAGAGGTCTCACAACTTGTTGATAAAGACAGCCCGCCATGGCTGCTGAGTGCTCCTGTGTGCCCTTGCAGGATCTACTGAGGAATGCTGAGAACGTAAAGCCCTGGCCACTCTTGACTCCAGCTCCCTCTGGGATATTCTTAGTAGCAGCCTTGATAAGATAAAGCAGGTCTTCTACTAAAGACTGGGCTTGCTTTTCCAACCATCAAAGCAGCGAGTTCCTCAAGTTCAATGTTTGCCTCGACTGTAACACAACCCACTGAATTTGCAGACACCCCGAGTGAGCCCACATGTGACCTCTTTAGAATTTCTAGTTGAAAGCAAAATTAAAAACTGTATCTTTGTGTTGGCAGATGCCTGACTTTAAAAGCTTCCGAAGCAACATAAATACATAAAACTGTTCTTGAGACTGTTTCAGGAGGAGAGCAGGGTGCAGCTGCTCCTAGTGTGAGATGATGGTCTAGCTTCTGAAGGGTTAGATGGGATCCTCCAACAATGTCCCGAGCTGCTTTGGGGAGAATCCAACCATGAGTCTTGCTCATTATACACAAAGACAGATGCCTTGGCCATCTATTTCTTATAGAATCATCCAGTTACCTTTTCTCCTTTATTGCCAGGACAATAGTGCATACACCATTGTCATTATCAAAAGGTGTTCAGATAAGATTACAGAAGGAGATAGACTATTAAGTGTAAATATTGATAAAGAAAGTATACACCATCTCTCTTGATGATATAATGGTGTATCTTGGAGACAAAAGGACTCAAAATTTTATCATGAATAAACAAGATGATACAATACTCATTGGCAATAATCATCTATAAGTGGAAATAGGGGGAAATTACATTTAAAAATAGTAAGAGAAATGATTTAAAATTTTTAACACATGAAAGGATAAATGCTAGAAAAGCAAGGCACACTCAAGTTGATGTAAATAATACACAATGTATCCAAGTGTTGAGGTATCACATGGTACTCGTAGATATGCATAATATTTATGTAGCTATAAACTGTTTGAAAACACTTTTTTTCTTAAAACTTAAGAAGAAGCTGGGTGGTGGTGGCTCA
>CABHPR010108737.1:0-13662 GCA_902168415.1 Peromyscus melanophrys
TCCTTGTTTTGCTAAAGTCTGTTGTTTGAACAATCTTCAAGATGTTTTGCTTCCCACCACAGCCTCGCACAGGACTGCAGTGTGGACAGAACCAATCTCTGGGTGTCTCCTCATCTGTAAAGGGTAGTAACAGTATCTGCTACCTCAAACAGCTGTGAGGACTATGTTAAATGCTTGATGTCTGTTGTAAAACGACAGAGCTCCAGGGTCTATGACACATCACCTTCTGTCCCACTGTGGTGTCGTCTGAGACAGTTACCTTAACGAGTGAGTGAACTGTTCACTTATGGTCTAGGAAATCAGGGTCAGTACCTGGCTCTGGTGCCCCATCCTTTATACTGAAGACCCACAACAGCCATGCTGTGTGACACCACAGGGACCTTGAAAACTGACCCAGCACTTGGGGGCCCTTTTGTATTTCCTTTCTCAGTGACTCTATGGTATATGGACTTCAGCACTGAGTCTGCGCTCTCAGTGACCACAGGAGACTAGAAAGGGTGATGGCTGTCCTGAGACGCCTGACTGCCCACCATGGGGTGGAGACACAGCTAGCAGACCAGCTTCTCACCTGGAAAGCCATGGTGTTGGCAATGATGAGGAAGAGCCGCAGGGGCAGCCGAGCCTTGTAAGTTCGGTGGCTCCACAGGCGATGAGCCCCGGCTGTGATGCCCAAGGCACTGATGACATAGTACAAATACGCTGTAGGACGAGAAAGTGGGGGTGTCACCAACAGGCCAGTTCCGTAACGGAAGAATGCCAGAGACGGTTTCTGAGCACCAGTCAGCTTCTTGTTTAGCCTTTGGGTAAAGGTCTGGTTTTCCCTGAAGCCCTGAGACGCCTTAGTCTGTGAAACCTCAGCGATTTTACCACTCTGTGCCACCGGTCGTGACGAGCGTATCAGGGCATCCTCCCAGGGCCTATCTTCTTTGACCTCTAGCTGTCCTCGAAGATATTCTGGTCAGGGAACTGCATTTCTCAACCTAGAACCCACACCCAAGGGCATATGTGAAGCAACTAGGGCGATGGCTAGTGGAGGAAACACTGAACAGCGTACTGTACACACGAGGCTTTTACCAGCGGGTACAGAACCACTTCAGCACTGTAGCAGTATAAGGGATAGTCAAATTTGGTAATAAGTCAGACTTATTACTAAGGATAATAAGTCTCATATTCTCCACATACCTCAAACTAGGTGGGTGCTATTACGACCATACATTTCTGTGGAAGGTACAGACTGGATGGGAAGGGTCTGTCTACTGTTTGAAGGTGGATTTTCTGTCTCCCGTCCCTTGTTTCAGTCCTACTATCCAACCCCCAAGATCTGTGTGCCCAGCTCCTGTCTCTGCTTGGCCACGCTCCTGTCTGCGGGAAACGCTCAAGGCTGGCAGATGAGCCTTGCCTCGCTGTCCTTGAGGCATGCAGGTTCAGGAAGTGCCAGTCACAGTCTAACTGGGAAAGAGGACAGCAGTTCACCCATATGCCCCCTCCATTAGCAGGACTAGGAGGCAGGGGCTGGGGCCTTGGGAGAAATGGCTAATGCTGATTCCCTCCCAAAGAACATCAGAAAACAAAGGGCCTTCAGAGCCTACAGAACTTAGTTGCAATTGGAGACACCACACATTGTACAAAGTGCTCTGTGCCCTTCTGCAGCCAGACAATAACTTTCCTAAGAACGCTCTCTTCTCCTTCCTCCCTTCCTGTCCTTCCTACATGATCCCAGGGGAGCAACAGACAGCATACTAAGGGAAATTCTGACCACACTTATGTCTGGAAAAATCCTAAGGTAACCAGAGACAGGGGAGCTTTAGGCAAAGCAGACGTCCTCAGTGGGACACCAAGGAAACACCTGCACTTGCTGCAGATGACCCACACAAATTGGATCCAAAAGCACAGATAATATAATGGGGGGCGGGGGAGCAGGGGGTGATGGTGGGGGCAGACCACAGAACACATGGGAGCCCACACAGAACCCAGGCAGTCTTAAGCCTCCTCAGTTCACCTCCCAGTCTAGCACAGAAGAGACTCAGATCCCTTCCCTGTCTCCCAGAGGAAAGTGTCCACAATTGTGGGCAGGAAACACCTCATAGCTTTAAATTCAGAAACAGGCTGGGGGAGTTTTGCCCATCAGTGTTGTCAAAGATGTCTATTCAGCTCTGGAGTTCTAGAGTGCACGGAGGTACAGAAGACTCTTCAAACTGCCGAGCCAGGGACAAGGCTGGCAGGGCACACGGCTGATCTACAGAAGGACCCCATTCTTACTCTCAACAAAGATGGGTGTCAAGATCATGAGTGGGATGCTTGGTACCTGAAAAACTCTCAAGGACCATATCTCAACACTTGTAAGACCTGGGAGGACTGAGGTAGAGGCAGCTAACACTCAAGACAACCAGCCCTTCTATATATACACTGTCCTCCAAGAGAGCGGCCATTAGTGTCCAGAAAACCTCCCACCGTGCTGAAGAACCCCTGGCTTATGGCCCCTCAGAGAGCAGCAAGAGCTCCAAGGTCTCCTTTCCAGTTCAGGGTTCAGAGGTGAAACCACCTGCGAAGTACATGTGTGCATCCAGGAGGCAGCAGCACCGGCCTGTACCCATGGATCCCTGTGGAGCTGAGTTAGGCAGCTCAGGGACGTAGAGGCACACTCACACATCACAACCGTCTGAAGGTTGGAGCTGCTCAAGGCTCGATCTCCTGCCAAGGAGGCATGTGTTAGGTATGGTGTTTGGAGGGGAAGGGTCCGTAGCACCGTGTGGGCACAGCAGATGGGCAGACAGAATAGAAGGTCAAACACTCCTGCAACCTTACTTTATTCCAAGAATGGTTTGTTGCCTGGCTCGTGCCAAAACCTGGAACCATATACCCTTTGCACTTGGATATACAGGAGGCCTGTTCTGGCTGGCCAGGCAAAGAGCTCCAAACAGCTGTGCTTATATCCCCCTTCTGTTCTCTCTTCCTAAAGAGTATCGCCTGGCTCTGTACCCTCACTGGGCTCAATATGGTGCCGCCCGTGAGGCCCCTGGTCTAGTTCTTGGTTCCAAAGTCCCTTAAGCAGGGCCTGCTTCTTTTGTGGCAGGCAGGGCTGGGACAGGTGCCATCACGTGACTCACACAGAAAAGCTTGTTCAGTGGCCTCAGCATCACTGCTAAGAAATTCTTAAAATTCAAATCCCCCCATCTTAATCGCACTAGGCTCTTTCCCAGCCCAGCTGGTCCATCGGGAACCAAAAAGAAAGGGCTGCTGCCTTGGGTCAGAGGCTACCTCGTTAAAGAGCAAGAAGAAACCTGAGGTATTGGCCCAGAACAAGGGGAGCTGCTCACCGAAGAGGCAGGTGTAGACCTTGCAGGAGGGAACCAGTGTGATCCCATACAGGGCCCCCAAGTGCAGCAGGGCCATGAGGATGATGTTTCTCCAGACGTACTCTAGCTTGGGCGGGGGCCCCTCCTCATCCTGGTAGCTGGGGTCATATAAGTCATCTTTTATTTCAGGGCGAACATCTGCTCCCCAGTGGTGAGGATTCTTTTCAAACTTCTCTCCTTCATTCTGCTGTCCCCCAGAGGGGGGCGCTGTGATTGTGGTGGTGGCTGAGTAAGAGCCAGACATCTGCCAGGAGAGGGGGTGGAGAATTAGGGCTGCAAACGCGTAGGGGCAGCAGGGGGTACTTTCCTCTAATGTAACTGCGGAACGATGCAATACCGGCCATACCCCAGTGCCAAGGTTGCATGACTGTAGAGAGCACCACGAAATGGAACAAGGGGAAGTTTCCTGAAATGTGCAGACTGGCGGCGATAAACCTTATGCTCAAGGGGCAGGACAGATGTTTTATTATTAGCAACTCACAAAGGAGACCCTGCAAGTATCGAAAAAGGGTCAGGTTTTACTTTAAAGACTAAGAAACACAAGTTGGGGGATCAACTGCCCTGAGTAAAAATCTGGTTATCACCCGGTAGAGAAGCAATCATTCAAGGTGGAAAAACTCGGGAATGATGGCTAAATGCTTCCAGCTGCTCTGAACTCTCTCCAACCCCCAACCAGCCACCCACCTAGAAGTCTAATCTGCAAAAGTCCAATCCGCACCCACCAACCTGGGAGGGAGGGGCCATTTGGGGGGAGCTCACCTCTTGCAGTATGTGGGCTGGCATCTCTGCGTCGGGTGCTGGGGTCACGTTCCCAGGGATGAGAATGCGCAGCGAGCTTCAGACCTCAGGGACTGAGGGTGCTATGACTAAGTTTCTGCAGCTCACTGGTGCAGAGACCCTGAGCTCCCTGTACAAGCCCAGGGCCAGAGCTGGCAGTGAGGTAATCGTGTCCTATATTTCCTTAGGTTGCTTTATTGATCAATGACCAGATACAAAATCAAAAGCTAGCTGGCCAACGCAGCCGCGGGCGGAGATAAGGATAGGAAATGAGAGGACGCCAAAATCGCAGCTTGCAGCCACCAGTGTTCAGGAGTCGGAATACTGCAGACACCAACACCGCATTGTCCCATCCCCAGCCAGGCGGAGGGGGGAGATGCTAATGAGGCTTTCGTAAACTCTGGCTCATCATTGGCCGATGGGAATTTGGTACCACCTCGGCCTGCTGCTCTCATTGGCTCTGCACAATCTGCTGTTCCCTCTGCCTCCAACTCCTCCCCCCCTCCTCCCCTCTTTTTCTGCCTCTTGGCTTCTCACCCATCCCCCGCTGGCCCTCCACCCAGCCCCCACCCTGCCACGGGGGCGCTTCGGCGCTCTCCCTGGGAGAGAAGACCCAATCCAGCAGTGGGGGTTGGCTTCCAGGCCAAGAAGACCCGGCGAGGTACATAAAGGTTGCACAGTTGGGGAAGCCACGATAGCGCCGACCACTCATAACTCCATCCGGTCTTGGCATTTCCAGAGGCGCGTGGGAGGGGAAATGGCTACCACCGACAGAGAGCAAAGCTGAGCGGGGCCTGCTGGCCCGCCTCCCTCCCCAACAGGCGCCTCTGTAGACCCGGCTGGAACAATGGCTCTGCCTCGCCCATCAGCTCCAGGATGCTTACCAGATAATACTCGGAGCTCTGGTGCCATAATCAAGTTTTCATAGATCTGTGGCCTGCCCATTCACACCAGGCGCAGTTACTAAGGTCACTGTACACAGCCACGGTCAGTCGGCAGTATCCACCCCCACCCCCATCTTCATGCTTTCCAAATGCACGTGGCACCTTTGGGAGACTCTTCTGTCAGGCTGGAGTTCTGCAGTTTTCTTTATGGAAAAGACCAGGAAACAGCAGGCCCGAATGATTACTGCAAGCCTCACTGTGACTGCGCAGTGGGTACTCCATCTTTCCACTTTTAAACCGGAGGGACGTGACGATAGCTTGCGAGTGGTCTCCTCAGCCAGTAAGTGGTGGAGCTGGCTGGCTGGCTGAGAGAACAGCCATGTGAAACTGATGCCCAAGCTCTCAGCCCCTCCTCAGGACCCTGTGGCCTTGGACCCTTAGGTGCTCTGATCTCACAGACCTCCCCCACTTCACGGCCCCATCTACTTTGGTTCTGTGTTAACGCTATCAAGAGAGCCTGTAGCCTCGCAGGCTGTGCATTCACGGAGTCTGCTTCTGTTCGCAGGTCATCCCATTATTGCCCCCCTCCTCTAGGAAAAGGGCATGATAGAGATTGCGATGTGACTGGTTGCTCAAGAAGAGAGATGCCGGGCATTTCCTGGGAGCAAGACAGACCTCTTGCCTTCTGGTTCTGGGAGGGGGGTGGCGCTTGCCAGCTCTCTAGCTAGAGACCAGACACCTCCACTCCAGGCCTGGTTTCACTGGCCAGTGCTAGCTAGGAATGTTGAATGGGACCAGGTGTTCTCAGCAAATGGCAGTTGGGCTGTGGTGGCTCAGAAGTGCTGTGTGAAGTTTTCTTTAAGTGTCCGCTACCCCTTGGTTGTCTGTGTGATGTCTGATCCACTTGGTTCTTACATCAGCTGTGTCCTTGGCTGCTAAAACAAACTCTCTTAGACTGTGAGGCATGTACAAGAGAAATCGGTTTCTCACCGTTTGGGAGGCTGGGCATCTACATCACAGCACCAGGCGTTTGATATCTGCCCAAAGTGGGCCTCTGATTCATAGGTGGGCATCTTTTCTCTGTCTTCAATGGGAAGGGGTGAGTGTTGTCTCTGGGGTTTCTCTTTTTTAAAAAAAGATTTATTATTAATTTTAATTGTGTGCATGTGAGTATGTACACATGAGTACAGGTACTTGAGAAAGCCAGAGGCGGCGGATCCCCCAGTGCTGGAGTTGGGCAGTCTATTGTGGGTTCTGAGAACCAAACTTCTCGTCCTCTGGAAGAATAGCAAATGCTCTTAGCCGCTGAGCCGTATCTCCAGGCCTTGGGGTTTCTTTTGTAAGGACACTAATATCATCCATAAGGGTGGAGCGTCACCTTCCAAGCCACTGTTCCAAATACTGATGAGGTTTCACCATAAGCATTCAGATTTCCAAGTATTGCACTCTTTCAGGTAGAAGATGCAGGGCTTGCTTTGGGATGCTTTAACTGCTGCTGAGGGCAGCTCTACGTCTGAGATAAACTGGCCCTTGCACTTACTCAGCCTGCGGTCCACAGTGCTGCTGGCATTGATAACCCAGGGCTAGTTGGCATCGTCGTTACTTAAGCCAGTTGCTATTGCATTCATTGTCTTCCAGAGAAAGCTAGGGGAGGCTTGCCAAGACAACAGTGTAGAACAAGAGTCTTACATTTCTCTCCAAGACAAGTTGCTGCCCTGGGGAGAAAGCCCTGGGAGCCTAGATAAGTGCTGACGTATGGGGAGAATGAATTCCAGGGCGCAAGAAGGTGGAAGCAATGTTGAGGAGCAAGAGAGGCCGCTGCCTGCTTCATCCCGTGTGTGCTCACTTCAGGAGTCCCTGACTGCGCACAAAATAAAGCCGTGTGGTAGGAACGATATGGGCCAGCGTGAGGCTTGGCAACAAGTATTAAGTGACCATCAGGTTGAAAGCTCTTGGTGGTGTGTGATGAGCATTTGTCTACACTTGGGTTTGCAGTGATGCAGGAGCTATTTGGTACAGCAATGCACAGTGTACGCTTGGAAGATGGAAGTGAGCTGTAACATTCCACTATGAAACAGGACACACGGTCTTATGGCACTTTTCATCTTGACCCTTCAACTCAAGAGAGTAAGCATAAAATACCCCCCACTTAGGCATCTTAAATAAATAAGATAATTTTAATTACAGGGTGTTCCTACTGGCCACGGGATGAAGCCTGTACTTCTTACCATGACTTTGGAGGCCCTTTGGACCCTGGACCTTCCCTGCTTATGTATTTCCCTTAAATGTCCTCATTTCTCTTCAATCCCTTGATATTTCACCGTTAAAACCTACGAACATTCCTTTCCTTTTGCCTAGAGCATTCTGCCCCTCCAGCCTTTACCCACTGTCGACCTTACTGATTGCTGGTTGTTCTTTTTGGTTTTGTTTCTAAATCACCCAATGGTTTACCAGGCTGGCTCTCCATGTTGTGTGCTCTTTAAGGCCTTTGTGGCTTCTGCTTTTCTGACATTTGTACTGAGATTTACAGAGAAGATAGGCTTGAGTGTCTGGCCCAGGAGGGGCTTCCAGTGGGCATTTGTTCGTTGAATTTGTTACATCCATCGTAAATAGGAGATATTTGAAATATTACCTCCTTATTATCTCTTCCAGGACCATTCTCTTTTAAGCAATAGATGAGCATTATAGCAAAGGTTGTCTTGAAAAGATGCACCTTCAAGGTGTGTTTTGTTTCTTTACTTCTCAACCACGAAGACAAGTCATAGGAATTTCTAGGTATGGAGAAGTGGGGAGTGGAGATGTGGCACATGAATGGAAAATCTTTGGTCTGGCATCACTTTGGAGCCTTGCAGTCAGTCTCACACTGCAGCATGCTTTCTACCTCTCATTTCTAAGCAAAGGCAGGAACTAGCCAGGCAAAGAGAATAAAGAGGAGGAGGCCACATACTCGACTCTGAGCTGGCGTCATTCTAGTTCAGCAAAGCACTTGCTAGAAAAACACCTTCAGTTTTTCCATGTTAAACGGCTGTCACAGTGTGAACTCATCATTCTCAGGGGGAGAGAGAAGAATAAAAATTACTGTAAGCAGTTATTATTCCCTATCATGTTCAGATACAGAGTATTTTCTAATGCGGAGTTTGGTCAGGCTCTTCCCATGAGCTCCATAAGGAATGTAAATTAATACTCATCTTTTTATTCACTCTTCTATTTCTCTCCCCTCTTCTTCCTCTCTTTCTTTCTCCCCCTTCCTTCCTTCCCCTGCCCTTCCTTTCCTTCATGAACAATTCCAATCCAAAGACAATCGGATAAGTAAAGTATTTGTCCTCCGAGTGGTTGGACTTCCAGAGTGCAGAGGTGTCTAGAGTTAGGTGCTGCCATGTAAGCCACTGAAGAGTCCTTGTTCAAGATGCTGTTTGGCACTGGGTGCTGGAGCCTGAGTGGAGAAAGCCAAGGACACTTCACTCCACCCGACCCGCACTCCTGGAGGAGCAGCCTGTTTCGGGGTGTTGGATCCCAAGGACAATGAGGAAGGTGACTGGTTGGTGAAGAATGGGTTCTTTCGCAGTCTCTGGGAATCCTCCTTCTGGAAGGGGCTAGAGAGGGGCTGAAGGTCAGCTCTGCCCGTTCATTCTGTTCTGCTGTAGAACTCTGAACCATCTGAGAAATCTTATTCAAGACTTAGTTTTCAAGTTTAGGAAGGTAGTGTGTCAAGGTAAAAGGAACAGTCTATTCTCGTTTGATTGAAATGTTCGTTAGCTTGCTTTATAAACCCATATGTGGGTGTTTCTTCTCTTGCCTTGGTATCTTTTGTTTTCCACTCATTATTCTTGGGAGATAAATTAAGAATGTGTGATTTAATAAGCTGTCTGTGGGCTGGGGTGCAGCTCAGTGTTGGAGTGCCTGCCCAGCATGTGCAAGGCCCCCTTTCTATCAGCGCTGCAAGAAAAAGAAGAAAAGAGTCGAGTGCTGTTGTTCACACGTGTCATTTCCTTACTTGGGAGGCTGAGGCAGGAGGAATCTGAGTTCAGAACAAGCCTAGACCACATTGTGAAACCATGTCTAAAATAATAAACAGCGCGGGCCATTTACCACGTCACTCTAAATTGCTGTTACACGTTTAATAAACCAGTTGGCCCAGGGATAATTCAGGTATGGGGAAAACATGTGCCAGGCAGTCATTGTAGAGCTACAGGCCACAGGTGGAAATAGGCAGGCCTGGGTAGTGTGATGCCCCTTCCACATACTGGGATAGATGTGCCCCTGTCTCGGCCCTGTCTAGACTGTCCCTCAGTGCACTTGTGGGATATGATCTTCTGTGTGAGTCACTTTGCTCCGCAAAAGCCAGGGTATCACAGTCAACTTATTCAAAGTTCATATTTTCAAAATGGCCAAAATTTGTATTTTTCTGAAAAGTGAATTTAAAACTACTCTTGTCTCCTTCTCTTCCTCCCTCTTTTCATTTCCTAGGGCACCGTTCTCTGATCAAGTTAATGAGAATTTCTTTTGGTTCTGGTAAGAAGCTTGTTAGGGGGGAAAGTAGACCAGTCTATGCACTTAGCTTTTGGCTTGTCAAATCCATCTCTAAGAAGGCTTTGCCATGTGTCCTTCTGAACATTCAGATAAAAACAAATTCAAATGAAGAGAGGAGGGGATTTTTATTTTACATTTTCGAGCAACGTTGGAGTTTATTGAGGGAAAGTGTCCACAGATCCAAGCACTAGCAGTGGAAAAGAGACAGAGGCAGGGAGAGGAAGTAGGTGAGGGCAGAGAGAGAGATGAGAGGGGAAAAGAGAGGGCAAGAAAATACACAGAACATCAGTACACACGCAGGCAGTGAGCAGGCCACCAGGATCCTGAGAGATAACACATGGCTGCTGAGATGGCTCAGCGGGTGAGGCTGCTTGCTGCCACACCTGAAGATCTTAGTGTGACCCCTGGAGCCCACATGATGGAGAGAGAACCCCTGAAGTCGTCCTCTGACTTCTACACTCGATCTATGGCATGGGCTCTCTTGAACACCCATGCACTCACAAAATAAGTTAGTGCAGAAATCAAAGAGAAAACAAGCAAACAAACACAAAAATCAGGTGGGGAGGAACTCAATAATTATTAAACTTTTTAAAACGCTCAGAAGAACGAACCATTTTTGAGTAGGAAAGGCCAATGAATGTCATTGACGATACAATATGAAACTTGGAAAAAGTGAAGACAGCATTTTTTTCCCCCGAGACAGGGTTTGTCTGACTACCCTGGAACTCACTTTGTAGAACAAGCTGGTCTCGAACTCACAGAGATCTGCCTGCCTCTGCCTCCCAAATGCTGGGATTAAAAGCATGCACCACCACCACCATGAAGGCAGCATATCTTAAAAACAGTTTCTCCTGTGACTAATCGGGAATGTGCTTCTCCAGAACAACAAAGTAGCTGGGTGTTGGTTGCTGCCAAATGTGGAGACAGAGACAAGTGGGGGAGGCGGAAGGGGTCAAGTGGCACTCATGAGTGGTGTGTAGAAAAGCAGGAGAAGAAAAGTAGTGGCCAGGTCCAGAACAAAGGAAGGTGTGCAGTGGTGAAGCCACTGCATGAACAGTATTTACACAGTCACCGTAGTTCAAACACTAGTTACGATTTAGCTACCATCATGGCACAACTGTATTGAGAGGACGGAGAAAATGAAGTGTGCCGGTTCCTGCCTGAGTGACTGGACGTGTGGTGACCACCACAGTGGTGAGTGTTTAAAAATTACATTTCCATCTTCCAAGGCGAGAGGTCAGTAAGCGAAATTCTCAAGTCAGTTAATCGTGATATAAGCATGTATTTAGAAATACAGAAAGGAATGCCAGGAGCCAGCCAAAAAGAATTCAAAGATGTTCTTCTGAGGCACGAAATGGGGAGGCAAGTGGGGCGCTGCTATTTCTGCCTCTGCCTCTCGGCTTCTCTCCCTCTCTGCCCCTGCCTCTGCCCCACCACACTGGGCTACAAGAGACTCTTTACATCAACAAAGTCCACTAGACACCCTTCCCTGAACCAATCTCTCTCTCTCTCTCTCTCTCTCTCTCTCTCTCTCTCTCTCTCTCTCTCTCTCTCTCTCTCAAGTCTCCCAGTGTAGCCCAGCCAGCCTTGAGTTTTTTAAAATTTTGAGAATTGTATACACACATACAAAGCATTTTGATCAAAGGTAGCCTTTAACTCTTGATCCTTCTGCCTCAGTTTCCCGAGTTTACAGTTATGTGACACTATGCCCAGCATCTCCCAAATCAAGACCTTGTTTTATTTCATATTTCCTTAACACCACCCCACCCCCAGTGGCCTATACCCCAGCACCCAAATAAGGGTATCTTAGGACCAGAAGACACGGGGGTGGGGTGTGGGGTGTGTGATTCTGGGATCTGTGTCTCTAGGATTAACTTCTAAGTCTCCTTCTTCAGCTGTATTTCATTGTCCCTTGATGATTTCTCCCCTGAGGCTATATAAGGGTTGAGAAAAACAATAACAAAAAAACCCACCTAGGCTGACTCCGTTCTCTTCTGCTTTCTCACTTCTAAATCCTTGACTTTCTCGTAGGAGCCTTGCTCCAGGATCTGCATCTCACAGGTCAGGAAGACCATGGGCCCTTCTGCCTGCTTTAGGTGGGACTCAGAGGTGCCGAGTCTAACACTTGGATAACATGCTCTTTTGGATTTGTTTGTTTGTTTGTTTGTTTTTCGAGACAGGGTTTCTCTGTGTAGCCCTGGCTGTCCTGGAACTCTCTCTGTAGACCAGGCTGGCCTTGAACTCACAGAGATCCACCTGCCTCTGCCCTCACAGTGCTGGGATTAAAGGCATGCGCCACCACCGCCCAGCTGGATAATACCTGTTGATATTTTCATACGAAACTATCACTATCTCTAACAGATTTTTGAGCAGTTTTCTTTTTTTTCTTTGCTGTGAGTTCCAGGCCAACTCTGATCTACATAGTGAGTCGCAGGCTTGCCAGGGCTGTACAGTTTTTGTCTCAAAAACAAATATAAAGGGTGGGGGGGGGTGGCACTCCTGAGTGTGGGATTGGGCAAGGGAGCCGAGAGAAAAGCATGCCCTCAAAGAGCTTCAAGCCATGGTACTCATGACCCCTTACAGAACATTTACACAGCACCCCACTTTGAGCATGCTCTGTTGTATGAAGTCCAGGTGAGGAATGGCTTCTTACAGTTTTTCTGTCAATTGGCATGTGCCACCAGACCCTGGATTCCTATGTTCTTTAACATGGTCTTGCCTGCTTTTTTTTTCTTTTCTTTTTTCTTTTTTCCTTTTTCTCTCTTTTCAAGTCTCTCTACATAGCCCTGGCTGTCCTGAAACTCACTATGTAGACCAGGATGACCCGGGATTCACAGAGATCCTCCTGCCTCTGCCTCCCAAGAGCTGGGATCATAGGCATGCGCCACCATAGCTGGCTCTTGCCCGCATTTTCAAGCCGCCTTTATTCATGCATGACTTTGTAATGTGCTGCTTTTGATTCCCTCAGTTAGAAAAATGCTCCAAAATATTAGCTTATTTCATTTTACAAAATAAAAAAGTGTTCCTTAATATCACCACTGATTTTACCAGACAAGCCTTAAATTGTTAGGAAGCTGCCAAACTCCGTGCCATATGCAAGGTTTCCAAATGTCTAATATTTGCCTTACGGATTATTAGGGCAATTATCATAAATTGTTTCCTTGAAGTAAAAGCTTTACCTTACCAATATCTGAGAAAGTCTGCCCATTACTGAAGTGATTAACAATTGATTGGCCATCATACTTTGAAATAAAAATGTTACATTAAAGAAAAAAAAAAAAGAGCCAGGTGTGGTGGTGCACACCTTTAATTTCAGCACTTGGGAAGGGGAGGCTAGTGAATCTCTGAGTTCGAGGCCAGCCTGGTCTCAAAAAAACAAAACAAACAAACAATAAATCAGAAACCATACACACAAAACTCAGTTAATTCATCTCTTTCAGATAAAGTAACAAGAGTGCTGCCCTTGGAGACACTCAGACTGAACACTCCACCTTGTGCAGATCCCATCAGTCGAGTGCCATTAATTCTGCTCCTAAACTCAGATGTCCTTTGCCCTTCCCTCTAGCACCTTAAAGATTTTAAGGTCTCACTCCCTAACAGGAGTCCTGACGAAGCCTGGATCTGGCCTTCCAGCCCTAATCTGGTTCCTTTCTGCTCTGGCACCACAGTAACTTTCTGAAAACAGATTTTCCTGTCCTGCTTGAGTGAGTGCATCTCATGACTCCTTATCACCGAGCAATCTAGACTCTCTGTGCCTGGCTGGCATTCTCAGCCTCCCCTGCAGTCTCCTCTCACACCCCTTCAGGCCCGGGAACATCAGCCTGAATCGTGACTAAACACTTTGGTCTCTGTTTTCTGTAACATCTTAACCCTTGCCACGACATACTACTGGGTTTTTCTTTGAACTGGCGCCCTACCTCCTACATGATAGATGTCTGCTGAAGCAGTAAGATCGCGCCCTGCTTTGCCAAGTCCCCCCACGGAGGAGGGAGCTGGGGACCGCAGCCCATACCCAAGGTCATCCATGGGGCAGGGCTGGCTACGTGGAGCCCACAGCTCTGCGTCCCTCCTCCTCAGAGAGGGAGGGCTGAAGGAGGTGAGGGATTGGGGGGGGG
>CABHPR010108739.1:0-13070 GCA_902168415.1 Peromyscus melanophrys
CGCACACACACACACACACACGCACACACACACACACACACGCATTTAAAAGAAGAGTGAATATAACACAAAAGGTGGCAATAATGCAGAAATTAAAGAATTAAAAAAAAACAAAAGGACAGAAAGAACTAAGTCCATCTTTATCCAAATTAAAATAGATCGCCAGGTATGGTGACACATGCCTTTAATATCAGCACTTGGGAGGCAAAGAAAGGAGGAGCTCTAAGAGTTCAACACCAGCCTGGTCTAAATATAACAACATGGCCAGACACAAGGTTACATGCCTGTAATACCAGTATTCAGAAGGATGAGGCAAGAAGAGTTTGAAGATAGCCTGAGCTAGAGAATAAGTTCAAAGCCAGCCTAGTCTAGCAGCTCATATCTCAAAACAAACAAACAAACACCTACATACTGTCTGTAAGAAAACACATTTCAAATTCAAAGATACAAACAGGTTTAAAGCATAAGGTTGGAAAAAGACAGTCTTTGCAAACAGTAACCAAAAGATTAAATGGGTGCGACAAAGGAGAGCTAAAATTGAACAAAATCAACTTTACAGTAAAAAGGGTGGTAAGAAAAAAAGAAACATTATACAATAACAAACTGAGCAACCTGTCAGAAAAATATGACCATTATGAAAGACAAAAGCATGACTGTTCTTTTTTTGGAGACAGGGTCTCACTGGGTAGCCCTGGTTGGTGTGGAATTTTTGTGCAGGCCAGCCAGACTGGCCTCAAACTCTCAGAGATCAATCTGCATGCATCACCACATCCAGCAACAGTAGAATTCCTTATTTTAAAGATTCAGGAATCAGTTGTTAAGTTCTAGTCTATACATTATTCCTTCTAGAATAATGAATTATCTACATGAAAACAGAATCAGTTCACCAATTGCTTAGGAATCAGGAATGAACTTGTCATTTTATGTACTGCCAGGAAAGCCCAGTTCCAGCTTCAATCAGACTAATACAGGAAAAAAATATGTGAGTCTCAGCCACCAACATGCTCGAGCCAGGAACTCTAAACCACAGCTTTGGTTTGCTAAGAGTCATCTTCTTTTCCTTCTGAACAAACCACATGTTTGGCTTATAGGCTGCCATACTCAAGTAAGGTTGTTCCAAAATGTCATGTTTTAGTGGAAAATTAAGATCACCAATGACCTTCAAAACTTGTCAACTTTAGTTTTCTTTAAAATGTTAAAGCTGAGCCGGGCGGTGGTGGCGCACGACTTTATTCCCAGCACTCGGGAGGCAGAGGCAGGCGGATCTCTGTGAGTTCGAGGCCAGCCTGGGCTACCAAGCGAGTTCCAGGAAAGGCGCAAAGCTACACAGAGAAACCCTGTCTCGAAAAACCAAAAAAAAAAAAAAAAAAAAATGTTAAAGCTGGTAATTGGAAAGACTGCACAGCAATTAAAAGTACCTACTTGCTGCTCTTGCAGAGGACCTCAGGTTTGGTTCCCAGAACCCACATTAGGTGTCTCAGAGCCACGTATAACTTCAGTTCCAAGGGATCTGACACCCACCTCTGGCCTCCATAGGCTCCTGCATTCATGTGGTGTAAATATAGGGACACAGGCATACACATAAATAAAAATTCATAATTTGTTTTCAATTTTTGAAGCTAACTCGGTGAGTGAAAGCACATGCTGCCAAGCCTGACAACCTTAGTTCAATTCCTAAGACCCACATACACAGTGGAAAGAAAAAACAATTTCTGGTTGTCCTCTGACCTGCACATCTGTCACTGCATGTGTGCGAGTACACACACAGTCAAAGACACACACATACACAGAGACATAATGCTTTTTAAATAGTAAAGCTGAAAAACATACCACAATAACCACATCACTTTTTTCAAAAAGCAGAATACCAAGTAAGTGTGCTATACACCTGTCTAAATAACAAGATCAACACAAATTGTGTGTGTGTGCGCGCGCGCGCGCGCGCATGAGTGTGTGTGTGTGTGTGTGTGTGTGTGTGTGTGTGTGTACGCGTGCGCGCGCGGAATGTGCACATGAGTGACCATAAAAAGATCAGGAGTTCAAGGTTATCCTCACTATATAGCTAGTTTCAAAACAGCTTGGGCTTCATGAAAGCATTCTCTCTAAAAAAAAACTAATAAATAACTAAGTTGTAAAACATGTGGGCTAGAGAGATGCCTAGGTGTTTAACAGCACTTGTTCCTCTTGCAAGACCTGGGTGGTTCTGTTCCCAGCACCACCTATAAACTCCAGTTCCAAGAGTTCCAATGCCCTCTTCTGACCTCTGCAGTCACTGTACACACAAAAACATTCATATACATAAACTAAACATAAATAAGTCTGAAAACTGCTTGCACATTAACTTTAATCTTAACACTTACTCATAAAGTTGAGACCAGAGGGTCAAAAATTGGAGACCATCATGGGTGATATAGGGAGACCATCTCAATAAAGCAAAAAAAGAAAACAGATGTACAAATATAGCTATGAGGTTAAAAGTTATAATGATTTGTTAAGCCCTACCAGGAGCCTAGCAAACTATCTAGCATCAACATGGCAATTAGCAATGTTCAAGAACTGGAGGTTCTCAATGTATGCATCTTTCAGAAATCCTAAGAACATCCCCCAACTCTTTGCTTTAATTTTCTCCTTAAGTCCTCATGTCACACACCTTTCCCCTGGGATCCTGCACCTTATTTTAGCTAGTATATATAAAAACATTTCAGTATTGTGGTGGCTTAAATAATAATGACCCCCATAGGCTCATATATTTGAATGCTTAGCCATAAGGGAGTGGCACTACTTGAGAAGGATTAGGAGGTGTGGCTTTGTTAAAGGGAGTATGTCATTGGGGGTGGGCTTTGAGGTTTCAAAAGTCTAAGCCAAGCCCAGTGGCACTCTCTTCCTGCTGCCTGCAGACCCAAATGTAGAACTCTCAGCTACTTCACCTGCACTATGTCCACCTATGTGCTGCCATGTTCCCCTGACATGATGATAATAGATTAACCTCTGAAGCTGCAAACAAGTTCCCAATTAAATGCTTTCTTTCATAAGAGTTGCCTTGATCGTGGTGTCTCTTCTCAGCAATAGAATAGTGACTAAGACACTACCCTGTTACAATCTTTGGCTTGTTTTTGTATTGGTTTGTTTTGTTTTGTTGAGACAGGGTGTCATGTGGCCCAGGCTGGCCTCCAACTGACTAGATAGCAGAAGATGATCTTGAACTTCTGATCCTCTGGTTTCTATCTCCTGAATGGTAGGATTAAAAGCAGGCACACCACACCTAGTTTTGTGTGATATTGGGGATCAGACTCAGGCTTCTTACATCCTAGGCAAACACTACCCCAACTCAGCTAAATCACCAGTCCTGATTGTACAGTATAGTTTGGATTAGGGTTTGTTTTGCTCTGTTCAGTTCTAGTCTGTTGTTCTGTCCTATCCTAGACAAGGTCTTACTCTGCAGCCAAGGCTGGCCTGGAACTCAGAGCAATCCTGCATTGATCTCTCAAATGCAGAGATTGCAGGCATGTGCCACAACACTAGTTTCCCCATGCATTCTTGATCTGGTTCATTCATGGGCTGCTTCTGATAGATTCTGTGTGGGGTATTTGACACCACCTGGTCTGAGAATAATGATGTAGCAGATTTCAGTTAGATTTAGGCAGTTTTACTCTGTAATTTTCCACTGTTTCTTTCCTTAATTGGAATAAGCAAAAGCATAAAACATAACTACATATCTTCACTTAGCACTATCAGACCACTATCAGGAACGAAGACCTTTGTCACATACCTTCCAAAATGAAGTACTAAGGGGCTAGCAAGATGATTCATCAGGAAAAGGCACTTGTTTCCAAGTCTGATGACCTAAGCTTCATCCCCAGAACACACATAAAAGTAAAAGGAGACACCCAACTCTCCAAGTTCTCCTCTGACTTCCACATGCATGGTATGGTACCATGTATGCTCCCACACAAGTACAAAATAAATAAATTTCTAGCTTTATTGATAACTTCTACCTAAACTGCCAATCATGTGACATTTCCATAATTTACCTAACTATGGAACAGCAAGACCATTACATTTACCCTGAGACTTCTAATTCAAATGTATTGGCATCCCAGTGATTTTTTTTTTTTAAATCCAAATGAGAAACATACATTCAGCCTCACCTGCTCATACCTCCTCTCCTAGTATGTGACTTTGGGTAAGATATTAAACATCTCTGAACCTCAGTTTCTATAAAATACCACTATGATAATTATGAAGTCATTATGATTAAAGGGGGTAATATATGTGATATATGTTATCTGTGAGCAATAGATGCTACACAGTTCCCTCTAACCTTCACTCTCTGCTTCATTGCCAACTCCAGGAAATACAAGATGGAAACCTGAGGAGACCAGAAGCAGCAGCAGGATGGGCTGGTTTGTTGGGGCACAACTTGGAGACACTGGAGTTCATGACAACTGAGGCAAATGTGAAGTCATATCTATCAGTCTCCTATTTCTTCACTGTAACTATATTTCCGAAATTCCTAAAAGGTAGGTTGGATTACATGAATATGCCTATGTCCAATAATAAAAATAAAACTGGTCATTTTATAACTCAGAAGGCAAAACGTTTAGAAAGAATAAAAAATTAGGGACTGGCAAGGTAAAGGCACTTGCCACTAAGCCTAAACACTTGAGTTTAATTAATCCCTTTGACCCATATAAATAGGAAAAAACTTTTGAAAGCCACATGAATGCAGTGGAATGCATATGCACACATATATACATGTACACACAAATGCGTAATTTTTAGAAGCACATTAGGAGAACTATACCTGATATTTATTAATTAATTAAACTTAATTTCTCCCAAATAAAAAATAAATGTCCCATGAACAGAAGTAATGTATACATTGGTAACAAGTATGGGAAAATGTAGATAATTACTGTGATGGTTAATCATGATTATCAACTTGGAAGGATTTGGAATCACCTAGGAGACAAAACCTCTGGCATGAGAGGCATCACTCAAGGTGGGAAGACTCATTCTGAATGCAGGTGGCCAAATTCCATGTGCTGAGGTCCAGGACTTACTGTACGTTAGAAAGTCAGCTGAGGATCAGCATCTCTCCCTCTCCCTCTCCCTCCCACTCCTTGTTCTCCCTCTCCATCCGTCTCTCTCCCCCTTCTCCCACCATTCTCCCTCCCTCCATTTCTATCTCCCCTTCCTGGACAACACAGTTGCTATCCAAGCAACTTGCCTTATGCTTCTGTCACCAGGCTTTTCCACCATTATGGACTACATGCCTTCTCAATCATAAGCCAAAATAAAGCCTTCCCTTCTTTAGTTGCATTTGTCATAGTATCTAAAGAAAAATAAAGTAATCTAAACGAAGTATCGAATAAAATTACTCAGTGTTAGCCAGGAACGGTGGCTTATGTCTTTAATCCTAGCATTCAGTAGGCAAAGGCAGGCCAATCTCCATGCATTCAAAGCCAGGCTGGTCTATGTAGTGTTCCAGGACAGCAAGGATTACACAGTGAGACTTGGTCACAAACAAAAACAAAATTACTCAGTCTAAGTGGTTACCTCTATCTCTCTGCAATTGAGTTTTTGTTTTTGTTTTTGTTTTTTTAATTGGTTATGCTAGGCATCAAACTCAAATCCTGGGAACAGTCTACCACCAGCCCTTTTGTTTGTTTGCTTGCCTACTTGCTTGTTGAGATAGAATCTTGCTATTTAGTCCAAGATTAGAGTTTAAGATTATAGGTATGCATCACTATAACCTGCTTCAGAAACTTTTCTTATAAAAGGTGAAGAAGCAGAAAACAGAACTTGATGCTAACATTCTCAGAGTTCAAAAACACATACAATTTACTGATTATAGTATTTAACATAAAGCAACACCATCCCCTCTCTTCACAACCCTTTGTAAGTCTTATACCAATCTACCTAGATGCTCACAGACTCTCTCCCATAGGCTGCCATGTGCAAAAGAATGGTAAAAGGCTACTTAGGAAAGAGTTTCCCATCTGTCAACCATAAATGCCTCCACTGTCCATCTCTCCAGTTGAATGGATGGCTCTGACTGAGGGTATTCTCAATACAAAAAGCACCTCCATCCAACACAGAAACCTTTACGGAGAGAAAAAAAAATGTAAATGTTTTAATTCCAACCAAGTATGGTAGTTCACCCCTAAAATCACAACATTTGGGGGCTGAGGCAAAAATGAGGCTGAAGCAACAGTATCAACCAAGTTCAAGGCCAGCCTGAGCTATTAAATAGCAAGACTCTATCTCAAAAAAAAAAAATTGCTGGGCGTTGGTGGCGCACGCCTTTAATCCCAGCACTCAGGAGGCAGAGCCAGGCGGATCTCTGTGAGTTCAAGGCCAGCCTGGGCTACCAAGTGAGCTCCAGGAAAGGCGCAAACTACACAGAGAAACCCTGTCTCGAAAAAAAAAAAAAAAAAAAATTATCCCAAAAGGTAAAATAGTGAATTCTATTACAGAAACCTAAGAATAATGAAAAGAATAAGGCAGATGTAGTAAATGATGGGTGGAGAGTTCTATACCCTAAGTGGAAAAGAGTTTCCATCAACACAGAAATCAGAAAGAAGTCCGTTTCTAGTATCCCACTGATATTTCAACTTTGAGGGGATGATGAAATCAACAATGAGTTCTTTTTCGTAATGTGTTCTTTTTAGGGAATAAACTTAAAATAATATAAAATAAGGACTTTTTAAATAGGGCAATTAAGAGAACTTTCAACTAGTTTCTGGAACCTAATGCAGCAGCCCCATAGAGCTATGCTTTCTGCTTCCTCTAGATTTCCTAAGTTTGATACACGGTCTTACCATGTAGTTTGGCTTGTTTGGAACCTGGAGTTTACTATGTACATCAGGCTAGCATGGAACTAGCAGTAATTCTCTTGCCCCTGCTTTCTGTGCTAAAACGACAGGCATGCACTACCACATCTGACCATTTCTTCTTTCTTAAGTAATTTTGGATGCAAGGCCAAAGTAGTCCATTTTAAAATGAAACTGCTCATAGAAAACAGGAATGTAGAAATTAAAAGTGTGGAATTTATTATTATTAGCAGGATCAAAGGACTAAGAACTTGAACTGTGCTATCACCACAACCTCTCTAGGTAGTTTCTGTTTGTTCAGTTAGGTAGTTGTTTTGTTTTGTGAGATGAATTCTCACCACATATAGAACAGGTTGGCCTAAAACTTTCTACATAGCCCAGGCTAGGCTAAAACTTTCAATCCTCCTATCTCAGCCTCCCAAATGCTGGGATTACAGGCATGTGTCACCACACCAGGTTCCCAACTGACTACCGGTATATGCTAAAAAAGAAAACAATATGAGTCAAATGTTCGAATTGAAAATAAGTCTATTAAAAATAAATTTAAAATCAAGAGCTACATAAATGCCAATTAGCATAGTAATACCATGAGAATAAACACAAGTGTGAAGGAACCAATGCCCAAAGGATCCTTCTCTTGAATACCTAGTGGATATACAATCTCCGATGAAGTCATTGTCTTAATCCTTTGAGTATACTGTAAAGTCTAAATGCAAACTATCAAATCCAGTTTTACCACAATAAACATCAAAGACGGTGAACACAGAAAAAAATAACATGAGCTATAATTCAGCAACCAACCCTGTAATTTTTGGCCTATAATCTTGACTTCACTGAAATTTGATTCCAAATAATTTCCCAAAATGCCTAATGCATTTCAGTCCAGACTGCAAAATTAATGTCGAAAGCCTGGCACAGAGTGGGTGAGTGTAACCAGATTCTGCATGGCCATGAAGGTAGGAGTGTTTCTCTGGAAATGTACATAATCCAGTGTTTTTCAAGAGAACCTTCTCACTGTATTTGACAGCACCTGAACATATTTACTAGGTATAAACTAGCAGTTCTTTTATGGTGAATTACAAGTCAAGCTTCATCATTTAATAACAGCAAAGAGAAAAATCTTTATCCAAATCCAAGTTCTGTAATTTCTTAGCTGAGGAACCATGGTCAAGTTAATAATTAATATCATACAAAATAACAATGACAACACCAAAGCCAAGACATGGGTTGGCTCTGGCTGTTATGACTGACTCTCTGAAGATTAAATCATACACCTAGCTATTCCAGCATCATCAATGACATGGCCATGGCAGCAACCCTAAGTAGTTTGCTTGTCACTGTCATTCTTCCAGTTTTGCCTCTTGTTCATTTTTATCCACTTCTGCTGAACTTTGCCCTCTCTATCAAAAGCCTGTGGTATAAGGTATATATACTCTAAGTCATGACTCACAACAAAACATGGAAAATAAGTCATATAATGTGTACTTATGTGCTGCATGCTACACTCACAAAATGGTTACATTATTCTAACCTACAACCAAAGAAATTGATGCCATGAGGTTAAATAATTTTTTTCAAAGTTATCAGAATCAGTATTAATTTTGCCCTACCAAGTATCTCTCCCAGTTACCACCTCAGTCCTTCCCCCTAACCTAACAGAAAGCAGATGAGTAAATGCAAGGGCTTACTTGATAAGTGAGCAAACAGACACTGGGTAGCTATTATGACTCACTCACTGTATGTAGTAGGTGCTAGAAACAAGGAATCCATAGCCTGCTATGTAAAGAAACATGAAGGAGTACACAGAATGAACAGATTGCAATAACAGAAATATAACCAGCACAGAATGTTAGAATTATCACAGGTTTGCATCACCACACCTGACTAACAGAACTTCTAGTGGGGGAAAAACAGTAAAATATTAAGAAAAGAGCTGCCATCTCATCGAGAACTTAAAGTACCACAACTGTTGAGTAAAGGTGAAAGGAGAAAAGGAGATGAAACTTGAAGCAAGAGCAGGGACCAGCAGACTTAACAGCATTAAGTATAAAATCTATGTACTTTTCTAGAAAAGCCCAGTATGGCAACATCAGTGCTTCTCAACCCTGGCAGAAAGACAAAGCTCTATCATACAATATATCATTTTGGATGATTCCAAGTTACAGACACATTGGAGAAACACTCAGGTAAGATAAACACAAAGTACTAAGATAGATTAAAAGGAATTGAACTCTAGGTTATGGTATGGCTAGGTTTCTTGTTCCACCAGCACTGAGAGTCTTGGATATAAAAGGGAAAAACCCATCTTCCTACCCAGTAAGTCTCAGCATACTGCCACATACATGGGCCCTCTCCCTGGCACTCTACATCAATGGGTAGTCACAGTTTGGAGGAAGAGCTCTCCTGGGCATCCCCCCTCAGCTTCACTGACTCAGTCTTCAACCACACCAATTTCACTCAGCCTCAGGAGATTACCCATGAACAAGAAGGAGACAATTACCAAGAGAGTAAAAGGTATACCACAAAGTATACTTCCCAATGGGTCAAAGTTAATGCTGTACAAATACATCTCAGGCCAGAGCACTTCTCAGGACTGGACATTGGTGGTACATGCTTGTAATCCCAGCACTTGAGAGGCTGAGAGAAAAGGATCCTGAGTCCCAGGCCAGCCTGGGCTGCATATTAAGTTCAAATACAGACCTCAGAAAAACCTTAAAACATACAAACAAATAATAAACATATGAAGTGCTTCTCAGGAGGGGAAGCCCAGAGGGCATTAAGCTCCTGAGAGGACCTCTCAGTGAAGGGCACTTTAGAAATGAAACAGAATTGAAAAGAGACTTCTCCTGGAAAACACCATACTGGATCCCAGTGCCTGAGACCACTGGACAACTCGAACAACCCCATTCATTTTCTCTGGCTTATCATTCCCAATACTAAACAGGCAGCCTTGGCATACACCTGGTTCCTCAACAAGGCCAGTTTTCTTAAGATAAAGGGAAGAAGTGTGTACAAAACATCCTTCAGTACTCCAACTGCAAACATCCCCATCCTCAACTCCTAAAAAAAGGTCTTTTCTCTGGTTCTTCAGAAAAAGGGAAGAAGTCTATTTTCTTAGTCCAGTGTAAGAAAAAAAGATAATGAAAATATAACAGAGGGCTAACAAGAGGACTCAACAGGTAAAGGTGTTTGCCACAAAAGCCTGACACTTGCATAAAGGTAGAAGGAGAAAACCAACACCATAAAAGTCTCCTGACCTCCCAAAGCACATCATGGCATGTGCTCATGCATATACAAAGTAATCATAAAATAAAGGGTTTTTTTTTTAAGAAAATTTAAGAGTCTTTGAAAAAGTATACAAAGGTAAACCTGAAATTATTTAAAATCTGGACTTCATATAAAAGGAAGGGCACAAATAATTTTTTTAATAATAAAGAAGTACTCCAATTTTATTCTATGCTTTTTTCAATCTTACTTTGGGCAAAGAGAATATAAGTTTATGATAAAACTTAAAAACTGTAAAACTTGGGTATTTTATTTGAGTGAAGTTACACAAAATTAACCCTCATCTTTTATGCTTGCCGTTATCTAGATGGTAAATTTGAAGTTTATAAAATGGTTAGATTTACATTTACTCTCCTTAACTGTGTTCTTTCCATTTACATTTTTGGTTCATAATATTTGTTAAATATTTGGTGTGTCAATTACTGTGTTAGTCTCAAAGAATATAAAACAGAATTAGGAAAGCATAGTTTATTAGGAACATCCTTGACAGTCCAAGCACATTCTTACACTGAAAAGTGATGTGTATGTAATTTTCCCTAGCGTCAGATGTTTTCCTTTTCAAGGAACAAAACTATTCATAAAATACAAGAAATATAGGAAGTAAAATTAGTTGTATCATCTTTTTTCTGTGGTCAAGTTTATTTCTACTGGGAGTGAACACAGGATTAAAAAATTCGTCACACACTGAAGATGGATGAAAGTTACACCATGGGATATCCAGTTCATATAGACAGACATGAATTAAATAAAATAATGTTTTTGTAAATATTTTTATTCAGGTTGGTTTTTCTACAAAACATATAGGTTCAACTGTGGTAAATCTATCCTCTGTGATTTAACAATTGGTCCAGTTCATAGCTCATTAAAATAACCATTCAGTTTTAAAGTAAATGAATATTTAAGTGGGAAAAAGAGATTAATAAAAGCCAATATAAAGGGGATGAAAAGATGGCTCAGGAGTTAAGAGCACTTGCTGCTCTTGGAGAAGACCCATGTTTGTTCTCAGAGCCCACATAGAAACTCACAACTGTCTATAACTCCAGGCCCAGGGGATCTGACTCCCTCTGCTGGCTTCTGTGAGCACCAGGCACATACACATACATACATGGAGGCAAAACACTCACACGATTTTTGTTATTTAAAAACCAATCTAGAGCGCCTAGAGAGATGGCTCAGTGGTTAGGTTCAGTGGCTGCTCTTCAAAAGGACCTGGGTTCAGTTCCTAGCACCCACATGGCAATTCACAATCACCTATAAGTCCAGTTCCAGGGGATCCAGTACCCTCTCTTCTGCTCGTAAGTACTGTACACATGTGGTGCACACACATACACTCAAACACATACATAATAAGCAAATAGTTACTTTCATGTTTTTAAAAGCCAACACAGAAATAACATTACTTACAATTAAGCATCCTTTTCTTTTTGATACAGAAAAATATATTAAAATTGACTTTAGTGTTTTCTTGGTGGAAAAAACTTATATTATGGAAATTGCTGAAAAGCCAAGGAGTAAAGAAACTAATATGAATCTTCCATCATGCGCTTGTCATCTATCTACCCTAAAGAAGAGGAGTGAGTGGAAGTGTATGAACCCTTTCCTCCCCAACTTGCTTTTTGGTCATGGTGCTTTCATCACAGCAATAGAAACCCTAACTAAGACAATAACAATGACTAATTTATTCCCAGGTATACTTACAAGAAATCATTTAGCCAAAGTTCATATTGTTTGAAAAGTAGTCTGTGTTTGTGTGGATATGCATGGAGACCAGCTGTCAACATGAGATGTCTTCCTCAACTGCTCTCCAATTTATTTCTTGAGATAGAATCTCTCACTGAAATTGGGAGCTCAATGATTTGCTAGGTGAGATAGCCAGTAAGCTACAATTATCTTACAGTTTCAGCTTCACAAGTCTGGGATTACAGCTGCCGTCTCCCTAGTCCTTGCAAAGTATCTTTTGCTGTTGTTGTTTTGTTTTGTTTGGTTTGGTTTGGTTTGGTTTTTCGAGACAGGGTTTCTCTGTGTAGCCCTGGCTGTCCTGGAACTCACTTTGTAGACCAGGCTGCCCTCAAACTCACAGAGATCTGCCTGACTCTGTCTACCAAGCGCTGGGATTAAAAGCATGTGCCACCACCACCAAGTTTGAGATGTATTCTTAATTAGCTTATTTTAAGCATTATGTAATTATGTATATTATTTTGTTTCTATTCTATTATTTTGTGTGTAATGTATAAAATGTTTACAGTTTGGGGATTTTGTTGTTACTAGGAGGGGTTGTTTGGGGGTCCTTTTTTTGTATCTGTGTCTATGTTCACTTGTTCTTTTGTTTTTTAGAACAGTACCTCATTATTTAACCCAAACTGGCCTAAGATTCCCAATCCTCCTACCTCAGCATCCATAGGGCTGGGATTATAGGCGTGAGCTCCACTTCAGCTGTATTAAATAATTTTAATAGCAGAATATATAGAAAAGAAACTATTTTTAAACACTTATAAAAAGAATAATCTTTTTCTTTTAAAAAATAGGAGAACAACTGAACAAGTACACCACCAATAGATATGCTAACATGGAAGGGCAAAACAAAGAACTATAGGCAACTAAGCAATGTTGAGCGCAGAGAAATATTCTTACTAATGACCCCTCTTATCCAATAGCAAATTATCAACCCTAAAATCATATACATACAAGCAACGTTAAATGAGTTGAGCAAGTGGAATCACTATACATGCGTAACTTTTTTTAAATTTTAAAGAACCCTTGGATTTGAGAGAGAGCAAAAGTAGGTAGGACACAAGAGGAATTGGAGGGAAGGATGGAAAGGGGGAAAGGAAAGCATTCTACCACATAGTTACGCTCTCAGCTCCCAAGATGATTCTTTTAATACTTTTTGGGGTTTTTTGTTTGTTTTTTGGGGTTTTTTTGTTTGTTTGTTTGTTTGTTTGTTTGTTT
>CABHPR010108740.1:1570-45644 GCA_902168415.1 Peromyscus melanophrys
ATGTGCACCCCACATAAATTTAAAAAATTAAAGGGCTAAAGGTGGTTGTGAAAAGTTGGGATTTGGCTTTCTAGAGATGGGTGATAGCCAAATTTGGTGAAAGAGAGGAAATAGGGCTTGAGTACTGATATTAGCACACCTATCTTGGCTCTACCTACCCCTATTGAGTTGAGGTTTCGGGAAAACATCTCTGCCTGGAACGAAGATGTTAGGAAATATGGTATAAGGGCTGGGGTGTAACTCAAATTTAAATCTCTGCATTCAGTATCTGGCACAAAAATAAATACAAGTTACCAAGCAAGACAACTTTGATAAAGAAGAAAGTAGGAGGTACTGTCTGCTGTGGTAGGCCCTGTGCACACTAGAAGGGAGGGGGAAAGATCATGTCTGCTACCTGAGTCTCATGATCATTTCCAAATGCTAAAACATTCCTTATAAACATAATGTCATCTGTAGTAACTTTAGACCCTTAAGAATTTGCAGTTAAATACTGTTAGAGATGTAAGTTTAGAGTAGTCCAAATGTGTAAGGCCCTCATAACAACATATGTACAGATTTTACATTCAGCTTCCTACGTCTTCTTTGTCTATAAAGTCTTGTGAAGTGCAGGTATTGGCAATGTGGCTCAGTGGTGCAATGCTTGCCTAGCACTCAGAAGGCCCAGAACTTGATCCCTCAGCATCACACATGCGCACGTTCTGTAATTCAGTTGACAAGGACTTGCTGTTTGAATTTTAGACAAATAGTTGATCCCTCAGCATCACACATACGCACGTTCTGTAATTCAGTTGACAAGGACTTGCTACTTGAATTTTAGACAAACAGAATGCTTTATCATTTATAGTATATTTAGTGATAATTTACTAAAAATCTATTGTCTATCGCATTGTATGTTTGGCAAAATATCTCAGAGAAACCTTTTGTAAACAGGCATACAAATGTTTAATGTTTACCATTTCCAGAAAACTATATACAATAATAGCAGTTATTGCATTTTATTTATTTATTGGGGTTTTTTGAGACATAGTTTCTCTGTGTAGCCCTGGCTGTCCTAGAACTCACACTGTAGACCAGGCTGACCTTGAACTCACAGAGATCTGCCTGCCTCTGCCTCCCGAGTGCTGGGATTAAAGGCATGCACCCACCACCCAGCCACATTTGTATTTTTGATTTAAGCCACCTTATATTCCTTACCAATTTTTAGGGTAATTTCAGTTTTAAATTTAAAAAATTACATTTATTTATTTGTTTGTTTGGATGTGTACTTGTGTCCTAGCGTGCATGCAGAGGGCAGACAACATCTTATGGCAGTCAGTGCTCCCTTTCCATCCACTGGGTGCTCTTGGGGATCAAACTCAGGTCCTTGGGCTTGGCAACAGGCGATTTTTCCTGCTGAGCTTGCTCAGCTCGCAGGCTTGCTCACTGGCTTGTTCTTTGACTTTTAATGAATGAGGGGTTCAGTTCAATACTCAAATAATTGTGATAAATTTTTCTTTCTTCCTTCCCTTTTTTTTTTAAGACAAGAGCTAATGTATCCCAGGCTAGCCTTAAACTCCCTATATGTGTGAGGATGACTTTGGATTTGTCATTCTCTTGTCCCCACCTTCTGAGACCTAGGAATGTAGGGGTATGCCAGCACACCTGGTTTTTTATGTTGTTCTAGGGATGAAAATCCATGCTTTATGCATACTAAGCGAGCGCTCTACCCACTGACATATATTCCAGCCCCCAGAGTTTACAGATAGAAGTAATCCATTTCATTATTGGTAAAACCTTCATATCTCCTTGAGATTTTGATGTTTGACATTTGGATAACCTAAGCAAAGGCTGCTTCACATCTCTAATTTAACAGTGTAACTGCTTTATTTGAGGTTGCTTAGATTTATCATTTGTGCAGTATAAATAGCAGGTATTGGCGAAATTATTAAGGCCACTCCACGTAGTTCAAAGGGAGGTTTATTTTGTGGGGTAACTCACAAGTGAAGGGATAGGTAACAGGGTCTGGGAAAGGCGTGGCGCAGTCCGGCGGTGTTCTCTGGAGAACTCTGCTCGGTCTACCTCCAGCGTCCAGGGTCCAGGAACCAAGACAGCCGGCCCATCCGGATCTCGGGTCTTCAGGGTCCTCTCTCGGCCCCGCCTTGTAGGCGTGACAGTTACTGAAGCCTCAATGGGGGTTGGAACTTCCAGATCAAAGCTGGAATGGCTACCCACTATAAGCATATGTTATAAAATGTCCAAATTTATCAGAATTTATTTTCTAAAGAAGACCAGAATTTCCTCCTGTATGAAATAATTCCAGGCAGCTTATCTTCTTTAGTGTTTCTTCATCTTTGCAGTTTATAATTAGAAGCAGTGCACTTTAGCATTTTGAGTGTTTTAGCAAGACTGCTTATGTCTGCAACTGAATTAGCTGCTGAATTAACTTCAGTTCTAGGGTATAATTTGAGATAGCACAAAACTACGATATCTTAGTTTAGACAATAAAGAGAAGCAGGCTGAGATGTAGTTCAGTGATAAGCATTTACTCAGTAAGCGTGGAGCCCTTGGTTCATTTCCCAGGAGGAGCAGAAAGGGTGCAAAAGAACTTAAATAGCAAAGGATAAATAATATACCTCTTAAGAGTAACAGTTCTATTTTTCAAGTGACATAGTGTTTTTAAAAGTCCTGAAGTGTGTGTGGCCTTTCCCCAGATTCCCATCTACAGAGTTACATTTTCCATGGGGTCTGTCTAGCTGCTTTGCGGTTAGCTGTCTGACAATTGCATGTGCTTTGCATTGCTTTCCGAGGACATCAGTATTGAATGTTTATTTGCATGTAGCATATGCACTGTGTTAAATGTGTGTAGTTTCCATGTAACTTCTCTGAAGATTGAAAAAACACATAAAACTCAAGTTCTCTACTCCAGAGCCTTGCCATGTGTGAAGCTCGTGGCCCTCTCACTGGCTGCTGCCTCCTATACTCACACACACTTCGTCTAATGAGCTGTTTAATACCGTTGCCTGATTTCTTTGCCCAAGTGCTATTTTCTTGAAAGTATAACTCATAATGAATCCTGAAGGATTCTGTATTTTTCCCTTTCTTTCCTTCCACCTCCCTTTTATTTCGTTTTTCAAATTTAGCTTCAGCTTTGAGCTATTATAAACTGTATTTCCATCTTTCCGAGGTAGGAGTATGCTGGATTCTGAAGTGGCAACTTGGAGATGGTTGTAACACTTGGATTTTGTCTTTGTTTAGCTACAGCCCCATCTGTGCACATCTGGGATGCGGTGAACAAGCAGACACTGTCTATACTAAGATGTTCCCATTCAAAGGGTGTATGCTCTGTCAGCTTCAGTGCCACTGGGAAGCTGCTGCTGTCTGTGGGGCTAGACCCAGAGCACACCATCACCATTTGGAGATGGCAGGAAGGTAGGATTCTTTCCATTTGTGTGATTAAAAACCAAAACAAAGCAACACACACACACAAAACAAGAGCACAAACAAAGTCTCACAAGAATACTAGGGCTGTCTGAATGCTCTCTTTTGCCATTTGCCTTAAGTTGGTGATTGAAGCAACTTTTCATTATAGTCCTGTAAACACATAGCACACAGTTGGTAGCACTGTTTGTGTCCCCTTTGAAAACATGAAATAATGAAACCACAGTTAGTAGTAACAAAGATTTGCAATGATTTCCTTTCAGTAAGAAACTGTTTTTGCTAATGATTTGATTAGTTCTGAGGTATTTTAATAAAAAAATGAAGATTGTGAGGCATGGGAGCATTTACTTTTAATCCCAGCACTCAGGAGGATAAGGCAAGAAGATTGCCATGAGTTTGAAGCCTTCCTGGGCTACATATCAAATTCCAGAGTGTATTGAGATCCAACCCAGTGCCTTTCACATGCTACACATGTAATCTGCCACTGAACCACATCCCATGAAACACACACACACTCATACACACATACAACACATACATACACACATAAACACACATATACACATACATAATGCATACCTATACACATATATACACACACAAAAATACACACATACATACATAACGCATACCTACACACACACACATATATAACACACCCACATGACACACACATGCTCTCCCATACATACATACATACACACACACCCATGCACATATAGACACACATACATATACACACACATACGTGCCTATACATACATACACTCATACACATGCATACATTTACAAAAAAATTTATGCACATACATATACCTACACACACATACCCCCTCCCCACAGCACATACTACATAGGTAACCTGCCTCTGAACCACATCTCTTACCCATGAAAAGACACACACACACACACAGTCTGTTTTGAGACAGGGTCTCACTTTGTAGCCCTGCTGGCTTGGAATTCACTGCACAGATGCCAAGCTGGCTTGAGATTCATAGAGATCCACCTGCCTTTACCTCCCCAGAGTGCCAGGATTGAGAATGGAAGACCAATAGAACAAATTCCCTAACACACTCCAGACAGAACACTTTATGTAATGAGAAATTAATGGAACTACATATGAAATGGCCCCGACACTGTCACAGAGTAGCCCATAAACACGTGTCACTGGTGAAGATGTGTGTACCCAGTGATGTGATTGTTAAGTAGCAGGGCAAGTGTCAAGGCCTCCCTGTAAGCGTTTGTGTTGGGGTTTTTGTTTTGTTTTAAGCTATGCAATTTGAGGAAACTGTTCAGTCCTGGTAATTAGCTTGGTTCTTATGCTAACCCGGAAAATTTTGTTGTGTCTTCTGTATCAGGGGCCAGAATTGCCTGCAGAGCTGGGCACAACCAACGTATTTTTGTAGCAGAATTTCGACCAGATTCAGATACCCAGTTTGTCTCTGTGGGTATAAAGCACGTGAAGTTCTGGACCCTGGCAGGAAGGGCTCTTCTCAGCAAAAAGGGGCTTCTGAGCACACTGGAGGATGCCCGGATGCAGACGATGCTTGCTGTTGCATTTGGTGCAGTATGTCTGTTAAAATGCTGTGTGATAGTGTGTCATGACCTGAAGTTTTCTTGCTGTGTATTCATAAACAGCATTAATCTTGACTAGGAACTGTAACCTGACAGTACAAGTCCTGGTCAAGGATTTGTCATCTTTAAAAAGTCTGCTCCCTTTAAACATTAAGGAGTCGCAAGAAAGTGAATGAGATAATTACTGTAAACCATTTACATCCTTGGAACCTGATCATTCTGCAGGGCTTCACTAGTCATGTATTTATCACCCTCCACAAGCTTTGATCTCAGCCATCCTCCTGCTTCCTCGTGCACCTCGCATGTGTGATAATGAAAGTAAAGGAAGTCAAGAAAACCATGTTCAGGTGCCTTCAGGGCAGACTTGAGTTTGGTGTTTCCTTTGCTTTCTGTCACCAGAACCGCGGTCCACCTTGTAGTTGGAAGTGCTCAGGGCCAGTGTCTGAAGCAGGGCAGCAGGGAGCTGAGCACACAGAACACAGTCCCTGCCTCAGTGGAGTGTTCAGGAGCCTCTTGCTGTCTCCATCCCATCCACCTGGGTCTACAGTTTATAATCACATCTCTCTCCTTTAATCCCCTGCCCTGGCTAGGCCTTTCAAATTCCACAGAAAATGAAGTAGATTCAAAAAATATATGTTCTAAACTATTACAAGTTTAGAACAGATGAATACACTTGCTTTTTAAAAAAATGACTAACAATATCAAATGAATGGAACCTTTTGTTTATTCTTAATATAGGAGCAGCCACTTGTTTCCAGAAGGAAACCTCCACTGAAATGACCCTGGTACTTGATCTGTCCATGTAGATGAACTTTCTTTATTTATAAAATTACTTTGTAGCCAAGTGCCCACTCTTGGTAAAATAAATAAATAAAAAGTAAATAATAAACTTAACAGCTATTACAGGAGAAAAGTAGCTTTTTAATGTGTGAAGCAGTAGTGTGGTCAGAATATTTTCTTATAAGATAGGTTTATGTTCAGTTTAAGCATTTTTCAAATGCTATAACGGGTACCTGAAAACATAAAACTACATACATATTTACAGGGAGTCATGTGACGATTCCATGCTAGAGACTGGGAAAGAGACAAGGAGGAAAGAGCGCTGGTGTTCTTGGCTGCAGCATGCTCTAACTGCAGAGAGGCGCCAAGTAGCCACTTTCCTAGATTTGCAAGAGTTAGTGAGGTCTCTGACTTCGCTGTCGATAACAGATTTACTTTCTATGACAAAATTCCTTACAAAACTCGTTACTTTCACCCCCTATCCCTAACTGTCCCTTGTTTTTGCTCCTAGTGTTTCATGACCTTTGGATTAGTTCTTGGATAGCTAGAGGGCACCGATCCAAAGAACAGTGTAAACTAGAGTTACAGTATTTTAGGAGAGATTTGTCCAAGGCTAGTCCCACTAACAAAGGACAGACTTGGGAAAGGAGAAGGCCCTACGGGAACTAAGCATCACTCAGCCTCCTGTCCTGGGTCCAGTGTCGCCCACCACCCTTTGCATGTGCTTTGTCAAAGCGGGTGAACTAGCATTCTGCTCACATAGAGGATGACATCTGTTCGACCTCTCTTTGAACTTTTGATGAGTTTGTCTCCCCCCTTCCCCACTCCTTTTCAGAATAACTTGACGTTTACAGGTACCATCAGTGGTGATGTCTGTGTGTGGAAAGATCACATATTGTGTAGAGTGGTGGCTAGAGCGCACAATGGGCCTGTGTTTGCCATGTATACCACCCTGAGAGATGGACTGATCGTGACTGGTGGAAAGGAAAGACCGTGAGTCCTTTTTCATATGCTTACTGACTACGTGTGATCTACCCAAGGCCTGTAGTTAGGTGTTCTGGCCTCTTCTAGGCTGCACGCCTCAGCTGCTCAGTTACTTCTCCTTTGTTGCTGTTTATTTGTGAGTTTGGGATTCTCTGAATTCTTGTCTTAAATCATGTTTCTGCATTTTAGTTTTCACTTATTTTTTTACATTCGTTTTGTGGACAGGGGGTAGAGGAGGGTGTGTGCCCAGCATATGTGTAGAAATCAGAGGACAACCTGTGGAAATGGGTTCTGTCCTTCTCACATGTGCATTCCAGGCTCATTCAGGTCATCAGGCTTGGAGTGTCCTTACCCACGTGCCATCTTGCCAGCCTACTTTTGGACATTTTAGATAAGCCTGAACAACAGCAGCCAGAGTGCTACTTATCTGAGATTGCCATAGTCAGCTGTGCTTCTGGTTAAGAATGGTGTCCCCAATCCTTGTGTGCCTGCATCAGTACTGTTGACAGGACAGGAAGGGACACCTTTACTCTACCACCCACATTATATCTTATTCCCTGGTGTCTCCCTGTAAGGCATCAAGTCACAGTCATATGAGAGAGTGCTGGAGACGACCTTGTGAAATCATTCTTACAAGACCTCAAACATAAATGCGAGGAGAGACCTTTGTCTGAGTTACTTTCAACTATCCAGACAGTATCCAGATACTTAAAATTGATTCTAGGCTGAGGGGAGGGCTCAGTGAGTGAAAGTGCTGCTCTATGTGCCTGAGGACCTGAGGACCAGCCCAGAGCCCACATAAAAGCTGGAAAAGCCAGACCAAGTAGCACAAGCGTTTGTAATCCCAGCGCTTTCCAGTGGGGAGAAGCCCATCCTCTAGTCTGGATCAGCTCCAAAGAAGGCCTGAGAAACATGGTGGGAAGGCAAGGACTGCACTTGGTGGGGATGTACAGTGGTCTGTGACAACATACATCCATGCATACAGACACACACCGAAAGTGAAAAATAAATAAAATAGGATCGAGGGTCTGGAGAGATGGCTTAGCAGTTAGTAGCATGTACTGCTCTTGCAGAGGACCTGAGTTCAGTTCGCAGCACTCATGCTCAGAACCACCTGTAACTCGAGCTTCCAAGGATCCAATACCCTCTTCTGGGCTCTGAGGGCACCTACACTCATACAGCACAGACATGTATGCACATAATTTTAAAAATTATAATAAATCTTTTTAAAAATCAAATTAAGGCTAGGTGTAATGACACACACCTTTAATCCTAGCACCTGGGAAAGCAGTGGCAGGCAGATCTCTCTGAGTCTGAGGCCAGTCTCTCTACACAGATAGTTGTCACAGCTAGGCAGGGAGACTGCCTCAAACCCCATGCCCACTCCCTCCAAACAAGTCCAGACCATTTGCCACCGGTGCAGTCACCTCAAATGAGTGACACACAATGACAAAGAAGAGCAGTTCTTTCCCTACACATTGGAGCCCACACTTATCAACTGAGCACAAATGGTCACACTGTTTCTTTAACAGGAAGGTGTGTTTTCTCGTAAGGCTAGCAAAATGAAGGAATTATTTTTCAGTTTTTCAAGAGAAAAATCCATAAATGGCTCTGTTTTCTCCTTTGTATGTTACTGCAAACACTTGTGTTTCCCAAACCCCTCATTTTGTACACCTTTCCTCACTAACAGCCTGCGGCATTGTGTCAGCAGGATATCTTAATAATCGTAAAAATGTGATGCCCTTTTGGCCCTTAAAAGTAAATTCTGAGCCGGGCGGTGGTGACGCACGCCTTTAATCCCAGCACTCGGGAGGCAGAGCCAGGCGGATCTCTGTGAGTTCGAGGCCAGCCTGGACTACAAAGTGAGTTCCAGGAAAGGCGCAAAGCTACACAGAGAAACCCTGTCTCGAAAAACCAAAAATAAATAAATAAATAAATAAATAAATAAATAAATAAATAAATTCTGCAGCGTAGCATCTATAATCCTCTTGTTTTGTTTTGCATTTCAGTTATCTTTCTTGTTTTGCATTTCAGTTATCTTTCTAATGTTAAAAATGGTTTTGTGGACTGGGCATGGTGGCACACGCCACCAGCATTCAGGAGTCAGAGGCAGGTGGATCTCTGCGAGGCCAGCTTGGTCTACAGAGTGAGTTCCAGGACAACTAGAGCTGATACACAGAGAAACCCTGTCTAGAAACTCCTCACCCATTTAAAAAAAAAAAAAGTTTTGTGGAGCTGGTGTAATGGCTTAGCAGGTTAAGACATTTGCCATACATGCATGGGGATGATTTAATTCTCAGGTAAAGCTGGAAGGGGACAACAGATTCCAGAGTTGTTCTCTGACTTCATATGCACACCATGGTATGTATGCACACTCATAGTCTTTGAAAACCACAAAACAGTCCTGTGTTGTGCACTTTCTTAATGGAGAGCAATTATGAGAAATTTATTACAATGTATGGTGGACTAAATAAACTTATGCTTGTGACAGAAGAAAATGAATATTTCACAAAATAAAATTTACTGAACTGAAAGTACATTTTGACTGAGATACAGTATGTATGCTTAAATTGCCTGAAAATTTAGAATACTAGAAGTTATAAATAGGGTGTTTAAAATAGTCTGACAAGTTAGTGTTTAAAGTGAAAATTATTGTAGTAGTCAATTTTAAATACTTATTTGGGTTTTGTTTTTATCTATCTAGGTCAAAAGAAGGAGGTGCAGTTAAACTGTGGGACCAGGAACTGAGGCGATGCCGGGCCTTCAGGCTTGAGACAGGACAAGTCACAGATTGTGTTCGGTCTGTGTGCAGAGGCAAAGTAAGGTGTTCCTTGAGCCAGTGTGATGCAGCAGGAAATAGAGAACAGCTATGTGTGATCCCGGCACCTTGTGACTTAATAAGCAATACTCAGTGATTCATAGGGTGCTGTTATTTCCACTGTTTACTAATACAGGAAACTTGTGTCTAGACATTATTTAAACCTCTGTGTTATCTTGAATCTTTCGATTGACTTATGGTAAGATAGGGTTGAAAATCCTCACCATTGACTCATTTTTATTAGAGCAGCTCTCTCCATGTGTCTCCAGCAACAGCAGATTTCCACGGTGCTACTGGCCATAGCCTGAGGAGTTCCTTCCTTAGGGACCTCTACTCACATATGGTTAGGATCTTGACATGAATACAGAATGTCTGGGCAAGCCAGCATGAATGAAGTAGAGAATGGGGTTAGCCAGGCATGAGAAGTCTTAGGATCTGGAGTTTTTACAGCATATTGCTCAAAGGTTGTAACTTAAAGCCAGGTTCAAGATTAAGCAGAGCTTGTTATTTTATGATGTTTGTTCTGTGTGTATGGGTGTTGTACCTACATGTGTATCTGTGTATTGTATGTGTGCCCAGTGCCCACCAAAGCCAGGCACAGACATCAGGTCCCCGAAAACTATAGCTACAGATGGTTGTGAGCTGTGGAGTCTAACCCAGGACCTCTGGAAGAGCAGCAATTGCTCTAAAGTGCTAAACTGAACCGTATCTCTAGTTCCTTAAGCAAAGTTTTAAAATTTACAAATTAAATTTAAAAATGAGATGGTTTATTTATCTTACATTAAAGAATTTCCCTTTGTGAATGAGATTGTAAGGCGGTTTATGACATGCACTGTTCAGGTTTAGGAGTGAGGGATGAATGTTAATGAAGTTAAACTCAAAGGGCACCCATGTTGTGGTCTTGCCTCAGCCTCCTGAGTGCTGGAATTACTGATGTGGACCACCACACTCAGCTCAGCTGGTGCACACTGAGTTAAGCTGTCTCTTAGAAAAGGGATTATTGTTCCTTTTTAGAAAGTCCTACTAGCCAGGCACTCAGGGGGCAAAGGCAGGTGGATCTCTGTGAGTTCGAGGCCAGCCTGGTCTACAGAGTGAGTTCCAGGACAGCCAGGGCTACAAAGAGAAACCCTGTCTTGAAAACAACACCATCAACAAAAACAACAACAAATAAACAAAAATAAATAAAAGACAATAAAAGTCTCCATGATAGTTTGGGGTGGGGGCTTGTTTTCCATTTATTGATTTGCAGTCAGAAAAACAAAAATCAATCAAATACCTGAGGGCCTTCTTTCTCTTTCAGTGTCCCTTTAATTTTCCCTATTCTGCTTCCTTTAAAAACAACAAAAGCTCATACATTTCTGTAAAAATTGTTATGCACTTGCACTGTGTCTATAAACCAAATGCATGTGTCATCCTGTCTGTATACTTAAGTCCTAGTTAAGTTTAACCATTCTCCTTCTGTTGAGACAAGTTCTGCTGTGTGGTCCAGGCTGGCCTGGAATTTGCAGTCATCCCACCTGAGCTGGTCAGGGGCTGCTGTTCCAGGTGGAGGCCACCATACCCAGCGGTTTACTTACTTTTTAACTAAAAAATGGGTTTTAGTTCTTTCCGTGTGTCTCAATGCACTTATTTCCCATTCTGGAGATCCTAACATTGTCATAGTCAAAGAAGAGTACAGATGTATCACTGTAGAGAGGAGTTGTCTCTAGCACGGACTCTGCCAAGCAGTAGCCCAGGGATGTTGCCATTGTGTGTCCCTAGGAAGAGAAGGGTTTTCATGAGCTAATTATTGCCTTGCAGCTAGGTTAGTTCAAAGCATGTAACTGTTGTATCACATTAAGTGTATTGGTCCCTTTGTGTTTCAGGGCAAAATACTAGTTGGGACAAGGAATGCTGAAATTATTGAAGTTGGAGAGAAAAATGCGGCATGTAACATTTTAGTTAATGGTCATGTGGATGGGCCAATCTGGGGACTAGCAACACATCCTTCCAGGGATTTTTTCCTTTCTGCTGCAGAAGATGGGACAGTGAGACTCTGGGATATTGCTGATAAAGTAGGTACAAACACTTTTTAAATGAGAGGTTACAGTTTTTAAGAAGTGGAAATCCTCATCTGCTAGCTTTAACTTGGTATTATTTTAAGGTTCGGGGAAAATTGGTTTCAATTGTAAAATGTTTCCTGTGATTCTTGCTTCTTATGCAGAAGATGCTAAACAAAGTGAATTTGGGACATGCTGCTCGGACAGTGTGTTACAGCCCTGAAGGGGACATGGTGGCTATTGGAATGAAAAATGGAGAATTTATTATATTACTTGTGAGTTCTCTGAAAATATGGGGAAAGAAGAGAGACAGGCGATGTGCAATCCATGATATCAGGTTAGTCAGCAGATGGAATAGATTTTCTAGCTGATTTATACAGCATGAAAATGTCCATACAACCAGAATAGGTCCTGACAGGCAATCCCTTCTTTTTGCAATATAGGGGATCATACCTATGACCTCTCATGCCTTTGAGGTAAAGGCTCCATCTCTTGAGCTACATCCCTAGCACCTACACATGTTACACCAGCTGTATGCTGGTGTGGTTATATTTAAATTCTCCTTGCTAAATAAAAAATTCTAAATGAACATCACCTATATTATCTTATGATACTAGACATGCACAGTAAACTATCACTTTGCTGAGAACTGTTTTGTACTGTTAACATGAGAGCCAGCAGTCATCCAGAAGTTTGAAAACCAAGGTTAAAATACTGTTGCTTAATCTCAACAAGGCTTCACAGATCAACTGTGGTCTTCCTCCCCATAGGTTTCTCCTGACTGCCTTTTATATGCCTTCCCAGTTCATTCATTAAACCAATCCTCACTAAATATCTGTGTCCCAGAATTCAAACTAAGCAAACCCTTTTCTGAAAGATTCCATTTGCTGTGTATGTGTGTGGGTATGCACCCCACCCCCACCCCCAGGGTGCACAAGTGATGCTCAGAGGACAACTTCCACCATGTGTGTCTGGGGATTGAACTCAGGTTGTCAGGCTTGGCAGCAGGAGACTTTACCTACTGAGTGGTCTCTGTGGTCTTTAACCGTTCTTGATCCTTTGTTTTGTAGTGCTTAAACTAATTTTCATAGTAGCTAACCTTCCAGAACACTCTGTGAATTGATAAGATTATTGGGTCCAAGTCTGTCAAAAATGGGTGTTTTCAACCGTAAAATCCTTTTATAAAAGTAATCTCAAGGATTTCATTCACCTCTACATGTCTCTATTGTTACTCAACAGGACTCATGGGACATTTTTCAAGACTGAGTTTGGCCCCTACTGCTTCCCATGACTGATAGGGGAGAACTTTTGTGATTTGTCTTTTAACAAATATTCTTCCAGCTTGAAGTTGTCATTTCACCCTAATTTGGCTGTATTTGGATATTAAGACATCGTTTTTTTCTGTCTTATAAAGTATGTTAATTTAGCAATTCTGGAATGTTTTTACAGTTATTTTGAAGCCAGCTGTGGTGGTGAACACCTCTAATCACAGCACTCGGGTGGCAGAGGCAGGCAGATCTCTGAGTTTGAGGTTAAGCTTGGTCTATAGAACAAGTTCCAGGACAGCCAGGGCTACATAGAGAAAACCTGTCTCAAAACAACAAAACCAAAACAAAACAAGTTATTTTAAAATTAGAATTGGAAGACAAGATATTTAATATATAAGCAAAATGTAAAAACCTTTACTAAATGTTAATAGGCAAATACAATCTGCGTGCTTGCTCAGTTATGTCTCCTAGGTAACTTAAAGCCATATCAAACATAAACTGACTTTCAGGTGCTAGACTAAGTCCCTGATCTTAAAAACAGGTAAACAATTACATGGGACCTAACACTTTTTTTTTTTTTTTTAACATTTTATGTATTCAGATTTAGTCCAGATTCCCGGTATTTGGCAGTGGGTTCTAGTGAGAACTCGGTGGACTTTTATGACCTAACATTGGGTCCCACCCTTAACAGAATCAGCTACTGCAAAGACATTCCAAGCTTTGTCATTCAAATGGACTTCTCTGCAGATAGCCGACATCTCCAGGTACAGCACCAACACTGCACTGGTTTATGAAGTGCTTGCTTGTGTGTGGCTTTAGTGAATGCATTTAAAGCCCCGAGGACTTGACCTGAACTCATTGACCTGTTTTGCTTCTGTATTAATTCTGTGTCCTACTCTTTGTGGAATTAAACTTTACTATTTATGTGCACACGTTATGGATTATGTATATACTTATCATGCCCATTATCTCAGAAAAGATTTTGTGGCAAGTGTTTAGAATCTCATTTTTCAGCAGGATTTCCAACTGTAGTAGATGGTGTCCTCTAGTGTTTATTGCTGTGCGTTAGACCCTGGTATCTGCTCATTCTGCATTTGTTATTCTCACCTGCATCTCATTACCTTCCCTCCACATTTTGCTATAATGTCTGCATCCTCATGACGACACATACGGATTTTTCCTCGTTTTGAGACTAGGTTTCTAGTGGCTGCTATAAACGGCATGTCTATGAAGTGCCTTCAGGAAAACACCTCGTGGATCATGCTGCCATTGATAGGATCACATGGGCTACCTGGACGAGGTAAACATTTCACTTGTGACTTTTGAGGTTAGAAAGGTTAGAAAAGTTGGAAAATGGGGGCTGGGAATGTGGCAGAGTGCTTTTCTAGCATGAACGATGCCACGTTTGAGCAGAAAGCAGGAAAACAGAGTAGGCATGGCTGCTCAACTCCTGTTGTCCTAGCATGTGGGAGGCAGAGAGAACTGATTCAGGTTCAAGGCAAGCTTGATCTACATAGCAAACTTGAGGCTAGCCAGGGATATATGGCATTATCATCTTTTTTTTTTTTTTTTTTTTTTTTTTAAAAAAAAAAAAAGGGAATACATGATATTGTTATCCTATCTTGAATTCTTGAAAAAAATGGTGTGTTGATTCTGGGACTCCTGCTGATTAAACATTGCCCTACACTTTATCAGTTTCCATGGCTCAACAAGTTCTTGTAAAGAATTAGTGTAATGACCTTGAATATGTCATGGCATTTTCCTAAACGGTCAACAGCAATAAAACAGCTGTTAGGACAAGGTGTGATGATCTACATCTTTAAACCAGCACTTGGGAGGCAGAGGCAATTGTTCTTTTTATGTAATATGTTTATTATTGCTTTTATTTATATATTTTATATTTATATATTTATTAATATTATTAAATTTTTATTTAATAATAAAAATGTCTGTGCTTTCTGTGGTGCATTTGCTTTTCCCCTCCAGTATTATGGGAGATGAAGTTATGGGAATCTGGTCCAGACATGCTGAGAAAGCGGATGTCACCTGTGCCTGTGTATCTCATTCAGGAATCAGCCTTGTGACAGGAGATGACTTTGGCATGGTTAAGTTGTACGATTTTCCGTGCCCAGAAAAATTTGTAAGTTTAGTGTTTTTGCATTACTGTAGTTGTATCTTGATGATTCATATTTCCCCCACATATTTAAAATGTAATGATCCTGATATGAAAATACTGTAGTTAAAAATGTATTTCCTCAAGCTTCCTCAACACCCAAATAAAAGCTATTAAAAACAGATCTTCTAGGCCAGGTGTGGTGATCCCCACCTTTGATCCCAGTACTCCAGTGGCAGATTTCTGAATTCAAGGATAGCCTGGTCTACAGAGTAAGACCTTGTTTCAAAAAACAAAATTTCCCTATAGTCTTTGAAAACTCATAGATAAGTTCTAATGAGCTTTTAAAAAAAATCAAACCTATAATCAATTACTAAGTGCCATCCCTCCACCCCTCATTTTTCGCAGAGAAAAGCTTCCAGGGTCCTGTAGATATGACTGCCCAAGGACTTAGTCTGTTGTACACAGACCTGTAAACTCGTTCCAATAATTGCTGGGGGTCTACATCTCTTGTGATAAATTATGGGAACCTTTGTATACATCATTGCTGAGGGAGCTTTGTTTCTGTTTTAGGCAAAGCACAAGAGGTTCTTGGGTCATTCCCCCCATGTGACAAATATTCGGTTTACCAGTGGTGATCGACATGTTGTCAGTGCTGGAGGTGATGACTGCAGGTCAGTATCTGTCAGTCCAGAAAGAGCACGAATACTTCGTTACTAGTAAAGACTTATTAAAACAACTCTACATAGCTTCGATAATGAGCACAGCCAGCATTTACCAGATGGTAATGTAACCAATGACTCCAACGCCATTAACCTCATATAAACAAACCAAAGAGTTAACTGTACCAAACCAAACCAAAGATCAATTGGCAAAATCTGAAAATCTAGAATGTGATGAATTTCTTGTCACTTTTTTCTGATTGCAGTTTGTTTGTCTGGAAATGTGTACATATGCCTCACTGAACCGCTGGTATGATGCTGAGAAGACTAAACAAATCTCACCTCAAGAGACCAGTTCCACGACGAAAAAACCAAAACCAAACTCTGCATGGTCCAGTGGTGCTAACTGAAAAATGACGGGGAGGGATGCGCAGAACCATCCACACAGCAGAAGACTGACAGTTCAGAATGCTTGCTGTATGTACCAACCCATAATCTGCACACTGCCAGATCATCACACTGCAGGGAACGACTGCGTTATCTGACAGAAGCCGTCCTCCTCTTACTAAGGAGTATGCATTCTGACAGACTTGCCTAGGAGATTTAGGGTACAGCAGTCTTTAAAAAAAAAAGAAAAAGAAAAAGAAAACTTTCTCATTTCTAACGTGTCTTCAATGAAATGTTTCACCCTTGTACAAGGAAAGGAAAAAGCAACCATCACCCTAAAGTGTCAGTTTTCAAAATGCAAACATTTTTCTTAGGGGAACTTACACAAGCTTTCTTGGCAAATGTTTCTTAAACATTACTTTAGTCCCCTCTGCAAAGGAGACTTCTCCGAGGAACAGATCCAAGTCAGCAGCATTTGATGACTACAGTTTCACTTTTGAGCTGTCAATCTTTGTGTTTCGAAGCCATCTCTATAAAACTTTGAATCACAATTATGGCCTCATGAATAGGAAAGTGATACAATGAAGGTTCATTTCCAAGTGTACGGTTTTTTAAGGTTCTGTGATAGCAATAGCTCTTAACTGAAAGTTAATCCTGCATATTTAAAGGTATGATCTAATTAATAAACATTTGTTTATTGTGTAAACAAAAGCATTAAATTCATACACTAATAACACTGGGCATAAAATTTTATAGTTTTGTATTGAGAAACTATACTCAATTGAGAAACACTAGATGTATGCCACCCTATAAGGCTGTTTTCCAAAATGAATGACTCTAGGTTCATCTGAAGAACTCAGTCAGAATCCTTCCACTTTAATGCTGCCAAAGATTGGGACTTATCGTCCAGGACATCGCTGTTTAGCCTCACTAGTTTCCTCAAGATGAAAATCCAGTAGACTGCTGTGTAAAAATTATTTTTCTACATGTGTAGACACTGAGGATGCTCTACTGGTTTTTTCCATTGTTTATTTTACTGTGTGAATTATCTTTTTAGCATAGACCCCCCCCCCCCCCCCCCCCCCCGCAGGCTTCTGGAATCTTGTTTAGTTTGATATATTTTCTATGGCTAAAAAATTGTGAATATTAAAATCAGAATTAACACGTCATATCAAAGAACTTTTGTCTAAGCAGTGCCTGGAGCTGGTCGTTTTAAAGCTGAGGGCTGATGAAGAGACTGCAAGAAACTTAAAGCATAAGGTAGCTCTTACATTGCTCATGCTAAATGGTCCATCTAAATTAGGCCAAGTTTTAGAATGCATTGATATTATATAAAATGGCAGTCAATAAATTAAAGAATTCCTATAAAAAGAAAAATGCTTCAAATATTAAGCACGGTATTTAGTTCTAAGGTTTTCCCTCTGGACAGCTTGCCAGCTTTTAGTTACAGAAAATTTTCAGTTCTGTAAAAGTCCACTAATGTTAAGCAAGTAAACCATAAAGAAAAAACTGCTTCCACTGTATTTTTGTTCCCCAAAGTGGCCAACCGGGCAAGTCTTTATCATGGCAGTGGTCAGTTCTGTGACTAAAGACCAGAGGTCAGGCTGACTTTTAAGTAGTTACTATATGGCCACCTTGCTGATAGCCACCAACTGTGAAAAGTGACAAATCGTATAGAATCTGCCCTATAGTTTTTAAATCCAGAGAATTATGGTGTGTACCTGTACTATCTGAATTTATAGCCCAAGACTGCCACCAGTTATTGCTGTCCCACTTGTTTCCTATGTAAATGTATGCCAAAGCATGCAGTACACTCTGGACTCTGCATCGTCATCAACCATGTCCATTACTTTCTCTGTGTGACTTCTTGTGGGGGGTTTCATTTAGAACAAGTAGTCCAGTAAATTGTTTTAGGGTCAGAGTAAGCCTGTCTGTAAACCACAGGATTGAACAACAAACCATTTAAATGTGGGGCTGGAGCACGTAGCTCAGCTGGTAGAGTGCTTACCTGGGATTTGTGGAGCCCCGGATTTCACTATCCCTAGCACCGCATACGGATGGGGCGTGCCTAGAGTCCCAGGCACAAGCTCAGGATCAGAAACTCAAAGTCACTCTTGACTACACAGCGCATTTGAGGCTAGCCTGCAGTGTGTGGGACTCTCCCTTAGAAAAAGAACACTTCAACGTGTTTACGGCCACTGTCTACTTACAAAAAAGAACACTTCAACGTGTTTACGGCCACTGTCTACTTACAAAAAAGAACACTTCAACGTGTTTACGGCCACTGTCTACTTACAAAAAAGAACACTTCAACGTGTTTACGGCCACTGTCTACTTACTCAGTAACAGAAAATAACTGGCCTGTCACATGCTCTTTTCTTATAAAAAGCTAAACCATCTAAGTCCCTGTCCCCTGCTCCTAGTCTTTACTGGACAGTTAAGAGAACATACCTACACATACTTTTAGAAAGTGATAGTTAAAAAGCCTAGTTCTGGAAACAGACAATTTTCAACAAAATTCTTCAGCTGAGACGCAAAGTTAGAATGAATGCCTTAAATTTAATGGAATGCACTTACAGAATGAAGAATCACCTGAGCTTATGCAGCAAGCCACTTTAGGCCCTTGTCTTCTCTGTTCTTTTGCTGTTTCTAATCTTTACCCTCTGGGATTAGCATGGTCAAGACCAGCTTATGAAATGGTTGAATAATTAGCTAATGCTTTTCTCTCTCAATGGGAAGGCAATGACCACAGCAGAAGGCTGGCTCCACAATGTTAAACACAGACTTTTATAGATGTGACTTTATTATCCATCCTTTACGTATCTTAACAGTTTAAATTTGGTCCTGAAAATGTTTGAGCTTTTATTATCCCTTTTGCTAACCCCCTCTTATACTTTAATTTTTAAAAACATCAAGTCTTTGAAATCAGTTGTCTGTTATTTAAAACATTTGACACTTCTTGCCTTAACAGTTTCAAAAACCACACACATAACACTCTGTAATACAGTGGCCAAGTTTCAACCTATTGTGACATTTACCCATACGATCTCTGTAATTATATATAGTTCTGTCATTTAAAATATACCACTTAAATCTTAACTTCTACATTTCAAGAACGATCTTTAGGAGTAACTAAGTATATTTTCTGTGGGTTATTTCTGACAATATTTTTCAGAATATGGGAATATATACGTATATTTATACTCTTGTGAGTTCAAAGTCTGTTTTCTGAAACTTTCTGTATATACCTGCAAAATTTTTTTGTATGATTTTGTGATAATGTAGTCCCCCCAAAATTATTTTAAAATGATATGCTGATAGTAAATGGAAATATTTCAAGGAATTGTTCATGTTTTTGCATTTGTCATTCCAACCATGTTCACCCTCTAAGCCCATGTCACTACTTACTTTCACAGAAGGCAAAGGACCTCAGTCCACTTTACCAGAGTAGCACTTAAACTAAGAGTCTGTATTATGCTTTTCAAAGCAAACATTTAGACATTAAAAAGAAAATTTAAACTAGTTGTTCAAAGCTGCCTCAGTATTTTGGCCACTCCTATTTCCTCAATGATGATGCAATATTTGTAACTCAATATAAAAACACTGTATCATCTTTGGGAAAGTAATTCAGCTTTGAGGACCATGGCCTTCCCATGGCGCTACAGTCCTAAGCTGCAGTACCATACCAGAAATGATGTTAACCAGCAATGTACAAATATGCCGCCAATGTTTTAATAGAATCTGGCTTTTCTTTAAACTGTCTCTTTCACAGTCAAAACAAACAAAAAATGCTGAAACCACTTAATAAACTTACAAACTTGAAAAATTAGACACTTCAGTTAGGCAATAAAATTCATATTATGAAAGCAATATATTCTAAATTTCAAAGACGTGACAAGTTCTGTAGAATCTCTCTCATCAGAAGATGGAAGCTTTCAAACTGCATGATCTTCTTGCCAGGTAGGGCTAGGGCATCATTCGCTGAGTAAATAAAACCAAAAAAAAATTTAAATTAACTGTTCTGTATATAAATACAAAGCTTAACTTCTAGTTAAGGTGTTTGGTCTTTAAAGAATTCAATTATATAAAGGAGACAAAAGTTTAAAAATTAGGCATATTAATTTAACTTCTAGGCCATTTTAAAATGTTCTGAAACTTAGTATTTTGCCATCACTAAAGTCTAAGAAAACTGACTTAGGACTCCTTTTAGTTGTTTATGCATGTGTGGGCATGCATGTGTAGGCCAGAGGACAACCTCAAATGTCATCTTCACAAACACTACCCACCACTCTGTTAAATTCAGGGTCTCTCAGTGGCCTTGAACTCACCAAGTAGCTGAACTGGCTGGCCGGCAAACCCCAAGGATCTGTCCCCCTGTCTCTGCCTTCCCATCTCTGTGATTACAAGTGCACGCTACCATGCCCCACACTTTGACATGGGTTCTGGGAATCAAATTCGGATAGATCCTCAAGCTTGTGACTTAAGCACTTTATAGACTAAGCAGTCTCCCTGGCCCTGACCTGAGACTGTTGAGCAGTGTTACAATCCATACACACACACAGTCTGCTGGCCTAGGTGTCATGTTTGTACTGCTGATGCTCTGAAGTTAGAGGGGCTGAAGGTGGAGGTGAGTGGCTGCCTATTTTACATCATGCTCTGGATTCAAAAACAAAACTCATCTGGAGATAATGTTGGTTAAACAAAGTCATCCCTGGGTAAATGTAGTTCTTGTAGTAAATCAGTTTTGCTACAAGATCCTTGTTTAATTTTAAAAGCACAGAGGAGGAAATAAAAATTCAATTTCCCGGGCGGTGGTGGTGGCACACGCCTTTAATCCCGGCACTTGGGAGGCAGAGGCAGGTGGATCTCTGTGAGTTCGAGGCCAGCCTGGGCTACAAAGCGAGTTCCAGGAAGGGCACAAAGCTACACAGAGAAACCCTGTCTCGAAACACAAAAAAAAAAAAAAAAAAAAAAAAGATTATTCCAAAAATTCAATTTCCCTCAGATTTGTGTGCTTATACACAGTAGGATGTAATTCTAAATGACATTAGAATTAGAAAAGCTAACTTAAATCCTCACCTAGTTTGAGGTCGAATCCATTTCAAGGCATGTCTTGGTGGTACAGTAATGGTGGGGTGATAAAATGTGCAGTCTGGTCTTGTACACTGAGTATTAAACCTACAGTGCTAAACAGAAACGAGAGAGGAGCAAACTTCAACAAAATCTGCAAGATAACACAGGGAAATCCACACAGGAGATAACCTAAGCAGTCCACTGTAACTAAGCTAACAGATATGGTTGTGCCCACGGTAACAGCACTGAAAGCCTTCACAAATACGCCTCCCCACACAGTATCTAAGCAGCCATAGCAGGGTACCTGCTAACATGTGCACAAACCCATACATACACATCAATAAAAGTAAGATGTACACAAACGAGAAACCCAAACTTCAGAATGAGAGATGACCACTAACACCTTTTTTGGAAAGTAAAATTCCTTACTTTTGGGTGGTAGAAGGGACATTCCATTTTCTTACAAGCTGGGAAGTATCGGCAGAGCTGCCCATTAGAAGATGGTGCTGGTGATGGGACTACTGACAAGAAGCAGAATGGAGAGTGGTCACATCTATGTGGCAACGTCAATTTTTAATACAGTCTGCTGGTATTTGTAGAGAGGTAAGACTCAATTTTGAACATCAACTTTTATCCATCAGTACGATGAAATGGCAGAGTTTTATATATATAAGAAGGGCAGGTTTGTTCTTTAAATGCTAAAATCATTTTAAAAACTATTCTTTTATTGTTTCATTTCACTTAGAGCCAGAAAAATATCGTTTTCTACTTTTTCACCCAAATACAACAGTGCACAAAGTCACTAACCTGGTTTTGAAGTCAGTACTGGAATTCTTCTACTCATGTGAGTGAAGGGACAATCTGGTTTAGTACACTTTGCATCATATTTACAATTTGGATGCACAAATAAACATTTTTCAGCAAATTTACAATTGGGAAAGGCTCTACAAAACAAAAAGTTTATTATTCATATTTAACATTCTCAATGTTATTAGCTTTTTTGTAGAAGAACTTCACAAACACCATACATGGCTGGAAAGATAGCTCTGCGGTTACAAGCACTTCCTGCTCTTCTAGAGGATCTGAGTTCAGTTCCCAGTACCAACACTGAGTGGCTATGTCTACTGCCTGCCTGTACCTCCAGCTCCAGGGTTTCCAATGCCCTCTTCTGGCCTCTGGAGGCACCTGCACACATGTGGTATCCAGACTCTCTGTCTCTCTTCACATACACACACACAGAAATAATGGACTAGGAACATAGTTCAGTGGAAAGCAAAGCCTAGTATATGAAGCTCTGGCTTCAATCCTCTGTGGTGAGGAGGCAATTAGTACTTTTTCAAATGAAGCTAACTAAATACCAAACTAGAATACAACTGTATTTCAAATCTGGAGGAACTCTACCATGTTGAGACCCAAGACATTATAGAAGAGAGGTTTTGAGTCATTCTACTTTTAACAGAATATCCAAAGCTTACTTTGTAATTCTGAATTTCACTTTTTAAATAATGTATTTATTTTTATTTTATGTGCACTGACGTTTTGCCTGCATGTATGTCTGTGTAAGGGTGTCAGATCCCTTGGAACTAGAATTACAGACAGCTGTGTGAGCTGCCAAGTAGGTGCTGGGAATTGAACCTGGGTCCTCTGGAAGAGCAGCCAGTGCTCTTAACCACTGAGCCATCTCTCTAGCCCCAAATCTTAAGTAAATTCAAAAACAGTAAGCATATCTTATGTGCAAGGCACTATACTATGAAAGACTCATCCTACAGTCCTTATGTAATGATGCCACATGTACTTACAGTCAAAACATGGACATAGTCTAGTCATGGGACCAACAAAACAAAAAACACCACCTAAAAACAATCTCATGCTGGGTGGTGGTGGCGGCGGCGGCGGCGGCGGCGGCGGCGGCGGCGGCGCACGCCTTTAATCCCAGCACTTGGGAGGCAGAACCAGGTGGATCTCTGTGAGTTCGAGGCCAGCCTGGTCTACAAAGCGAGATCCAGGACAGGCACCAAAACTACACAGAGAAACCTTGTCTTGAAAAAGCAAAAAAAAAACCCAATAATCTCACAAAATTCCCTGCATTATGTCAGCGAGTTGGTAAGGAAAACTAACCCACATCTAGAATATTTTTTCATTACTTAACCTAAATAAAACAGATGATGTCTGTGAACAAATATATACTAACTGTATAGTTACACATGATGTACAGGAACCCCAACGGACCCAGACATTTCAGGATCATACATATACCAAACAAACCATTTTTAAAACATGCACACATACAGAGCTCTAGGGTGGGTTACAGTTATTATCAAGTATTGTGTTCACTTATGAAACTTCTCTACAAAGGAAAAGTTATAGGATGTAGATTAATATGCAAAATATCCATTTGATATTATTACTCACTTGCAAGGTGAAACGGGATGATGGTATACACACTCATCCCCATTTTTACAGGCAGGCCAGTACTTGCAGCGCTCCAAAAGCTTTTCTGGTTTTTGTGCCACGCTCAGGTCAGTCATCTCAGCTTCAAAGAGGAATTAAGAGCATTTTGTTAATTATGATTTCAGTACAGGGTTTATTCAATAAACATGCCCCAAACCCAAGTCTCAAACTTGTGTGTTATCGTTTGCAGCCCTACAAAATCACCCCAATTGATACGGGCAATCCTAGTAATGGAACCTAAGGTTAGCAGGAAGGAGACCAGAGTTGTCATACTAAAACCTCAAGAACACAGGGACTCTGTAGGTAGAGCTGAGTTTTCACCAAAGTCTACATTTCAGTCTCACTCAGAAAAATATAAAAGTGAAGGATGTCAAAAAACAAAACAAACAAACAAACAAACAAACAACAACAAAAACCAAAAACAAAACAAAAAAACCCCAGAACAAAACCCACTGAAGCTGAAAATAGAAGCTGATTAGGAAAAGGAGTAATTTTCATATGCCATCGAAATGACAAGTGTCCAGTATCCCCAACTGCTGAGGTATTGAGTAAAGGCACCGAACCCTCCCTGCTGTCTAAACAGAAAACAGCTTCACCTGAAATGGACTAGCACTGCCTATGGGCAGGGCGTAGGGAGGGAGGTCATCTGCAGAGCAAGTCTGAAGTCTGGTCCGGTGTAAGATGCTAAGTTGGACAGACTGGGGCACCATGACCGGGAAAACAAGCCTCACCCATGGAGTTGCCTGTCTCTGCATTCTGTCATGTCCAATTACAATATCAACTACGATGGCACATGAGAATGGACCCTCTAACTTTTCATAAGACATCTGCATGAAACTATGGCACCAAATAAAAATATACATGAAAGCCATAATCTGCTGCCTTTTGATCTGAGACATCAGTCAAAAAATATCATCACTGGATCTTACGTGTTATCTGTTCACATTGTTTATGATGCCATCTCTCACCTCAGCTATACTGCAGCAGTGGTGCCAAGCTCTGGTAGGGCATACCTGGCTCTGCATGGTAGCAGTTCATTTAGACACCTTAGCAAAACTCTAACATCTCTCAAAGTCATTTTGCTCAGAAGCAGATGATTATACAAAGGAGGCAACACTTCTGCTCTAGTGACCCAACTTCTGTTCTCCCTACGTGAGAACACAGCAGTGCCTTGTGCAGACAGGAGCCTCGCCAAAGATTATGTTATTTCTGATACAGATTCCTATGCTACTTTGAAAGAACAGGACTGGGAGGTCAGCCCTGCAGTGAATGCCTATTCAGCATCCACAAGGCCCTGGGCTTGATCTCCTATACAGCAAAATAAGAAAAACAGAAAGTCATTTATTCTAGACTTAGTATATAAATTGTCTTTGAAAATTTCTAAAGAAAACCTACCAGCTTTGGAAGGGGGAAGCTCCCTCACTTTTCGATGGTCTTTGTCCTATCCCTAGAGGAAAGTGCCACGCACTGCTCTATATACAAGACTGTGGCATACATATGAAGACCTCAAACAAGAGAAAGACTAGATCTGAAAGAGCAGTGCAGCCAGAAAAGTGAAGTAGCAACTCAAAAATAATAGTTTTTAAAATTATGTTACAAGGAGCTTCCTCTTAGTGAAGAAAATGTAAAGCAATATATAGATGTCATGGCTCTGGTTTTCCTATACTGACATTTTACTTCATATGTGACTAATTTTCAGAGGCAAATTCCCTTCGTATGGAAAGCTGTAAAGTGCTGCCAGGTGATGGGCAGCGGAGGTGTCCTGAAATAGATGGTGCGGTTGGTTAGCACCTTCAAACACCACCAAAATACCAACCCAAAGACAATAATCTCAACTCCTTGCTTGCATTAGGTGAAGACCAGAGCTTCGAGGACCTGTAGGAATCTCTTCTACAACAGCATGTTCTCACTGCTACAGTGTTTCACCCCCCATGCAGTAACTGTGTCCTCAACAGCAAAGGAGGTGCTCTCCTCATCCTAGCTGTCTCCATGATGGTCACGGCACTCACACGAGACGGGCATCCCTGTGACTAGCATGTTACTGACACGGCTACTGACATCCCAAACACCATCATGGAAACTCACCTGTAAAGGAAGCTGGGTCCTAAAGAGCCGAGGGCTAAGCTATCAAACTGACAACTGAGCAGTTTCACACTAAACTTTCCGATTTGAAACACAGCATGCAGGGTCAGAACTGCACTGTCTACTGCAGTTTTTACTGTGGAAATTTTGCTTTACTTAGGGTCACACTTGCAAGCCCATCAACAAACCAAGACTACACACACACACACACACACACACACACACACACACGACACTGACTCACAGCAGGAAAAGCCCCTCAAAAGTGTTTCTCACTTATGGACTCATGATCTGTTCTAGTTTACTATATTTTTAGTGGCTGAAGAAAAAGTATCAGTGTATTTTTATGTCTCTGCCAAAAAAATTTTTTTTTTATTTAGTAAACACTTGGAAATTTACTGTTTTTTTTTCTCCTTGAGTCTAAGATTTAGTAATTAACTGCTTAAGAAGTGTATCTAAAGAAGGAAGGACAAGTATTGGTGGGGGGATGGAGAGATGTCTCAGTGGCTAAGAGCACTGGCTGCTCTTGCAGAGGACTCAGGTTCAGTTCCCAGCACCCATGTGGCAACTCACAGCTGTGTGTAACTATTTCCAGGGGATCTGACGCAGTACCAGCCATGCATGTGCTGCTGCACTTTCATACATGCAGGCAAAATATCATGGAAAATAAATCGAAAAGAAAAAAAGGATTGATGGTGCCACACCTACCACTGGTATCTGGGAGGTAAGAAGTGGTGGAAACACAAATGGCTACCTAAAAGCACGCACCATCTCAACTGAGTTCATTGAGTACTAATAATAATGTCTTTCTGATATTCTGAACAAGCATCCTATCAGATTAGGTAAGAAATCCCTTCCAGAGAAATAATACTATGGTGCCGAAAACACCAAAATGGAAACCCATCTTTCTCTCAAGTTTATGGTTGCTGGCACATAGGGAAAGTCAGTTTCTGAAGAAAAGGCAACCCATGCATCAAGAACAATGGTCCATCCTTCAGCAATCACAATAAAGAGGTATTTTAGATCACGATGACTGGACTCCATTTTAACACGAGCATCACAGAACGCCTGTGAAACAAGCCCAGGGAGAGTTTGAGACTGAACTGGTGGTTGTGTGTAATAGAAGAAAACAGGCTACTGAATAGAAATGAAGTGAGGCCTCAAACCAATATTTACTCAAGACAGAAACAGGCCAAGACTCCCTTCTCCATGACAGTGGGCTGAGAAGGCAAAGTCTGAGCTCTCAACACACCGTTGGAAAAGCTACCATCTGGGTCCTCAAGCTGCCTGCTCATCAAATGCAACTGCTGTGGGTGGAGGAGACCTCTGAGTCCCTTGTTTGAGGCTGCAGTTTGGTTTACGGATTTCATTCCATCAAAGCACATCTCCTCCTCTTGATCTGACATGTATCCTGGGGGGCTGGGGACACCATCCAGCGTCACTATAAACTTGGGACTTGCAGGTTTATCTGGTTGTACAAGATCTCTGCCAGACAGATAAAAAATACCATAGAATTAGGGAAACAAAACACAAAATGCTGAGCCTCCTAAAGTCCTCTTCAGCAGAATCGTTACTCCATTGCTTTGCATCTGGTTCATTAGGATAGCCTTAGCCTGACTTCCTGCTATGCATAAGTAGAATCCTGCTAACACGCAAGGGCAGGTTGTAGCAGCATCACCAGTGACCTTTTAGCCTTACTTACTAATAATGACAATATCCTCTCAACTTTGACTCCATTGTCCATTTGATCCTTGTAGGGTCAATCTGGAAATAAACCAGAAACCAAACCAAACCAAGCCAAAGAACAATTAGCATAGATGCTCCAAGCATCTTGGCCATCAGCTTTACTTTTATACTGATTTTGTCATCTGTACACACGTTTCTTTACTGAACACTCTGCTTTCTTAGGAAGGAACCACACAAGCCTTAGCTAGTAATACCTGCAGAAGGACTTCCTGATTTTGGTTACCCAGCTTTGGAAGTTTGATTCCCTGGGTTTACATTTAAAAACAAAACAGAACACTAAAACCTTTATCAATGGAGTTAAATTATACACTGAGCTTTTATTTCTATTTAATGGATTTCTGAACAAGAAAGATGAACAAATTTGTGAAAACTGAATTCATGGCCTAGCCAGTGAATCAATAAAAGCACCATCTAGTGGGAGCTACAGGAACAGGGAAGCTGGGAACTAACAGTTGACCTGCACTATCTAATCACATAAAGTAGCTACACAAGAAAAAGAAACCATCTACCGTGTCTGCATAAGGTGTCCTGAAAGTACCCGAAGGGCATCTGCAGTCTTCATCCCCGACTCCTGGTTTGGTGTCACTACTATTTCCTCAGACAGCTTTGGCTTCTTCAGAATAAATGATCTTGTGTCTGCATGGACCATGGATTCCATGTCATAGTAATCTGAGCCAAAAAAATTGGCCATAAATATTTACTTCTGAATATACCTTTTATTCTCAAAATCATACATGTGAGAAGAACGTCAATCTTTTATATTATTACAATTACTTTGAAAGAAAATCACAACTAATTTCTACTCAGAAACAAGAATAGAAATCTTACTGCAAACATCTTTTCAAAGAACTCAGACAGCCCTTCCCTCAAATGGCATATTACAAATGATGCCCTCTGCCTACAGCAGAGAAAGGCTTTCCTATAGCATATCTCTTGGGATAGGAACAGTTCACAGTAAAAGGACAAGCTATTTTTCTCCAAAACTAGAAGGAATTTAAGAATCTTCATGTTTCCTAAAGTTATGATTCAAAACCTGTTGAGCCACTTTTCCGAGGTGGGTTCTATTCCTTCCTCACAGTAATATTTACAGAGAACACTGCCTGATAAGAATTCAGTCAGCCTAACTTAACCCAGCTGTACACAGAAAACTATTTTGAAAGGGAATTTTAAGATGAATGTGTATCACACTAACCAGTGCAAGGCACAAGCTCAAGTCATCTGCAGCATGTCAGACTGAGTACTTCACAGAACATGACAACTGAGTTCTAAGTGGACATGCTAACCTATCAGTATGCCATCGTATGACCAAAGCTAATTGCTTCTTCTAAAGCCAACAAATAAAAAGAGACCAAAATTCAGGCTATTAATTCACTGAATGCTTATTTACTGAGCAACTAAGGACTGTGCTAAGTACGTAGATAAAGAGGAAAAGAAAATCAGACACACACAATCCTAGAACAGCAAAGCCCAAAAAGGGAACGAAGAGGTGTTGGTGGAAACACAAGGGAAGCACCTCCTCCAACCGAAAGGTCAAAGAAAAGCTTGCTGAAGATGAATAAGTAAAGTGAATATTAAAAGAATGAGTAGAGCAGAGCAGGGAGAGTCAGAGAGCCAACAGGGCAAAGAAAAACACAGGGAGCAAGGCAGGGGCTTTCCCAAGGCCCTGAGAAAAGGTGAGGAATGCAGAGTAGCTAACAAGTTGTGTGTGATGGTATGAGAGGGAGAATGGTAACAAAGAACGTAATGATGGATCACATGCCTCACCACTTTAGATTTTTGTCTGGAAACAGTAAGAGGTTCTTAAGCAGGGAGGTAACATGATCAACAGGTTTCTAGAAAAACAGAGTTAAAATATTCTCTTCCCATGCTGGGAGTGGTTATATAGACCTTTAGCCCTAGCACTAGGGAGGCAGAGGCAGGAGGGTATCTGTGAGTCCAAGCCTAGCCTAATTTACACAGTAAGTTCCAGGCCAGGCAGGCCTACAAAGACAGACCCGGTCTCAAATAAGTAAACAAATAAAGATAAAATCCTCCCCTTCATCCCTCACATGACAAAGGAGCATGCTCCACACTCCATCAACCAGCAGGACCCCCAAGGGCTACCACTGCAACCACAAGTAGGGAAGGCAAAGTGGACAGGAAGAAGACACGAGGCCAAAGTGGGAAGTACAGGGAGAGGAGGAGCCAATGGAAAACCGTCAAGTTTAGATTTACTGAGTTTGAGATCCGCTGGGGTTCCTACCTAGTTAGAAGTGAGGTAAAAATTCACACTCTGACCTCTGGAGGGAAGAGCAGCAGTGTTGTGGTCAGTGTTTAACTCTCATCAACTGGACACTCCACCAAGAAGCTGATTTGGCCGTTCTCCTCCCATGTTACCGAGGCAGTCCAAAGCTCTTCAAAGACTCACTGAGTGTCTGGCTACCAGAACTTGCTCTAAGGAATCTGCATTCCCTTCCTACCACTCTGTACTTTGTGTGGGATAGCTGTCCTTTCCAGTTCATACCTCAGCAGGGCACAGAACACACAAAAATAATGTTGAGAAGAAAACACAGGTAGTTAGCCCTGTACTGAGCCAGGGGAATGGAAGGCAACGAGAACAGAAGGATAAGAAGCTGAGGGATCACTGGAGCACAGGGTTCACAGGCTACTGAGTTCAGGGAAATGTGCACTGAATCCAGTTTCAGGCCAGGGAGATTGCTCAGTGGCTACTGTGCTTGCTGAGCCAGGGATGAGGACTGTAGTTTGATCCCCCAGAACCCGTGTAATTATCAGGTGGGACTGGTGATCCACCTCTTCATTTCAGCTTCAGAATAAGATGGAAGATGGATGGAGGATTCCTAACATCAACCTTAAGCCTCCACATGTACATGGAATACACTCATATGAACCCATATGTATGTAAACATGCATACATACATGCACGGTGGAAAAAGAAACTCGATGTCTCTACTCTATACATCCATGCACTGCCCACCTCAGCTCAGTACAGGCACTAGGTGACGATGAACCCCTGCAGAGAGGAAAGTAACAGTCTGTCTGGGTAGAGACCTGGGCTGAGCTCAAGCATTTACTTTCTAGCCCTTTCTGAAGCCTCACAAAAATGGTGATCAAGAGTTTTACTTTTTAAACAAAAAGGTATATACCCACAAAGAAAATAGTTGCAAATGAACAAGCATATTTTCAAAGTAAAAAAGCAGGAGTGGAAACTGATTCTAAGACAGTAAGAAAGCTATCTAATGTAGAACACCAGGTTCTCCAAAGACTGAGGACCAGCAACAAAGAGGACCTTGGGAAGGGCGGAAGAGAGGCAGGCTAGAGGCTCACTTCAGAAGGAAGCAATGAGCCTTTCCTAGAGCCTCAGTCCATGCACCTAGTTTCTGTTTGGAACCGCACACAGCCAGCCTACCACTACAGTGAAGCCTTTAGAGTGCCCTCCTGGCCATCTCTGCTGCAGAGGCAGGGATGAGCTATCTGACAGAAAGGGACACAAGAAAAGAGCAAGAACGAACACTGTGAGAGACTGTTTAGAAGGCAGCTTTCCCAAAAACCCTAACCCATTGTATACATCTCCTCCCTTGGCAAAGGTGGGACTTCAGACTCCCAATAAATTCCAGAAATGCCAGCCATGCTCCAGGAAGTCCATAGAGAAACAGGGAGAGGAATTAAGTAAACACTATGTAATAATTAATATTAAGGTTTTTCCATGGTCCTCTACTGACTGAGCTATCTGAACTCTGACAATCGGGTTATTATTTAGGAGACCTTTATTGTTAAAATTGACCAGACTAAGAAGGCTTAAGTGCTTTAATAATCAGGGTACCCCCAGATTAAATCAACTGACAAGTCATTCTCCACACAGGATCCACATTCAAAAACAAAGTCCAAACACACACGCCCCAACTCAAAACTCCAGAATACCAATCAACTTTTTACTGATTCTCTTTTTAATTAGATAATCAAAGAACTGCATGTGGAAAACCTCTATCATGAAAGTCAAAAGCAACAACTTAGATAAACAAAACCAAGGAGGGAAAAGAAAACTGTCAAAACCAACTTTTAACAGCCTCAAAGAAATAACAAAGTATGACACATATGAAACAAAACGTTAAAAAAGAAACTCAACAGAACATGAAGAATTTGACAGAATCAAGACTGTTCTCACTCACAAGCCTCATAGAACTACCTAATACTTCAAGCTGAGCTGTGCAATGAAGGTTAAAAACAAGGAAAAAAGGGGAGGGGATGCACAAGAGCTGATGAAGGGGGTCCAACAATGCACAGACTTTGGCCACTACACTTAAAACAAGACTCCTATGTGGAAACTGTATGCAGTGTTGCAAGGTCAGGCATCTCAATACTCAACAGGCAGAAGGCAGGAGAAGCAGGGTTAAGGCGGGGAGGAGAGGACATCCCGTTCAGATGGGTAGAACCTCAAGTCTAGATAGAGGCCAACCTTTGAGAGCAAAAGCACCTGTTAAGACGTACAGAACTAGGCAAACAATGACCGTGGAGTTCTGAGAGGGGAAGATGATTTAGGAAGCAGCAAGCAGAGAAAGGCATCAAGGACCAGGACTTCCAACAAAGGGCGGCTTCCCGGGGAACACAAGAAAAGAAGTGTTAGGCATGGTGCGCAAGTAATCCCAGCACTTGGACATGAAAGCAGGACTGCGAGCTGCGGAGTCAGTTTGGGCCACATACTCAAACTCTGTCAAAAAGAAAAAGTTCCAGGTATCCAACGATTCCCTGCATTTATTAAGCACTGAATGTGGACCTGGCAGGGATTAGGAAACCAAAAACACAGATAAAAATAAGGACCGCACTCCATCCTGAAGCAGCCCGCAGGGTGTGCATCGGGGTGAGTCGACTTGCTTGTCAGAGGTTTAGACAAGTGGTTAGTGGTCCCTGAGAAGGAGACTGTACAGTGACGTCAGCACACTGGGTAAGTTGAACTGTCGCTGAGGGGGTGCTGAATCAGCTCTGGAAAAACAGCAAAGGTGGGAGAAGGTGAGCTAGGGACACAAGCTGCCCAGACAGCAAGAATGAGCAGCACAGGGGAGAAGGTGGATTGGGGACTCTAGCTGCTGTCACAGCAGGAAAGTGAGCAGCTAAGGGTTGAGAAGGCAAGGCACGGGGAGAGAAAGCTTATGAATGAGGCAAAAACACCACATATGAAGGAAATGCAGATCTTACATCCTGGCCCTAAAAAACTTTCATCCATCTAATTGTGTTGTCTTAGGGCAGGATCTAAGAGATACATGCTACACTGAGTGAGGTGTAAGGAATGGGAATGGCAACAGAGAACTGGCACATTACAATGAAAATGTAAACATTACCCACCTGGACTCATCTCCATTGTCTCTACCATTACTGGGTCAATTTGCAGTCGGGATAACAACTGCCTCTGTTGAGTGCCTAGAATATAAGTTTTAAAACTTCACTAAGCTTAACACAAATATCAACATTTATTTCTCAGAAATTAATCTTTGAATTCATTTGGAAATCTTAAAATAAAGCTCCTACAACACAATTTGCTAATAAGTAACAGTCTTCAAGAATATCTCTGTTAAACAAAAAGCTGTTCTTGGGTTAAACCAAAAATGGTAATGAAGTCCCTCTTGGTTCCACATGTGGGGCAGCTAAGCCTTCTTGGATTGAAGAAAATATGGCAAAAACCAAAAGGGTGGAATAAACAGGAGTTAACCATCTGTGGCCACAGGGTGACAATCAACTCCACACCAGGCCTGGGAAGTCTGTTTCTGGAACTCTCCTCATTATTACTTACCCCACACTGCTTCCCCTTCCCCATGACCTCGTCATCTTTGAAAATAGCAGAACATGTGGGAACTTAAACCAAAATCAAGATATATTCCACAATTACCCTGTGATAAAACTCTTAAAAGACAAACTGGCATGGAGAGATGCAAAATGAATTCTGCAATCCAGATCCTCCACTGGCTGCACATGAGACTGTTCATGAGCTTCCTAAGAATGCTCAGCTGCTCAACAGTGGCTCCACAAGCATCTCTTTGTAATGTGGTAGTGACCTGTTTCTGAAAGTAGACTCTGTCCAATGATGCCATCACCTAAGGAGACTGTCCCTGTCACCAAGTGATGCTGTCTGAATGTAATTCAGTCATTCTCAACCTTCCTAATGCTGCGACCCTTTAATACCATCCCTCACGTTGTGGTGACCCCCAACCATAAAATTATTTTTGTTGCTACTTCATAACTGTAATTTTGCCACTGTTATGAATCGTAATGTAAATATCTGTGTTTTCTGATGGTCTTTGGTGATCCCCCTGAAAGGGCCATTTGACCCAAGGGTGTTGTGACCCACAGGTTGAGAACCACTGAAGTAATTTTTATATTTATACAACTATTTTTCTTTAAGTTGATCAGATAAAGTACTTCTTCCTAAAGTAACTCTTAACATTCATTTCTAATACTGCGTTTTTAATACTAGTTCATATTAATATTCTTGAGCTCTTGTTTGGAGGGTTCTAGCAGGTTGTCTCTAGTAGGGAAGGTCATTCTCTTCCACTGAGTAGGCAGCTTTGGGAGGAATGCAAAATGGAGCAGTAAGGAGAGCTATCCCTGCCTAGCCAGCCAGGTGAGCTGAGTCAACCCTAGTTACCAATGGCGACAGATGTCACAGTCATAGAGTCCTCACAGTCACATACTAAAATTCTTTTTTTAACATTTATTTTTATTTTGTAGGTATAAGTGTTTGCATCAATGTATGTATGTTCACTGCATGTGTGCCTGGTACCCATAGAGGCCAGAAAAAGGTGTCAAATCCCCTGGAACTGGAGCTACAGATAATTGTGAGCTGCCATGGTGGTTGCTGGGAATTGAAGCCAGGTCCTCTGGAAAAGCAGCTAGTGCTCTAAACCACAGCGCCATCTCTCAGCTCCCATCTAATATTTTTAATTTCTGTACTGCAAAACAAAGTCCAGTGAACTGATTCTGTCTATCCTCCCCAACTAGTTGAATTGTAACAAGGGATGTCATACTTCACTCTAACTGTAACCCCCACTATGCTTAATCACATGTACTTAGTACCTGATTTCTAATTTAGCATCACACTACAGTATGTGGAGATGAAACTGGTATGGGTTCAACTACTGAAATTATCAGTTAAGTCAGCTGCATGCTAGTTTTCAGTGCATCCAGTAGGTGTCGCTCCACAAAGATAGGCTTTGCTTATACAATGCAAATAAAATGTCAGCAAGACTTTGTCAAGTACATCACTGCAACATGCTTCTAAGTTTTAAAAGGTATACTCAAGTTAACATTTTACCAACTGTTTTTTATTAAGGTATTTCTTATGTGTGCAAAAGAGAGTAGATTCCTTTGAAAATTACTATGGCAAAAACAATCATGGAGAAGAGACCTTAGTTCATAGACCATTTACTTAAGCTGTACTCCTGTTGGACAACCTACTAACATGTTATAGGTTACAGAACCAGTAATGAAATTAAACAGTTTTATAGCAAAATAAGACAACAAAAATACCTGAAGAGAATCATTTCCTCTCAAGGTTCTGTTTTTTTTTTTTTTTTTTTTTTTTTTTTGAGACAGGGTTTCTCTGTGTAGCTTTAGAGTCTTTCCTGGAACTCACTCTGTAGCCCAGGCTGGCCTTGAACTCACAGAGATCCTCCTGGCTCTGCCTCCCGAGTGCTGGGATTAAAGGCGTGTGCCGCCACTGCCCAGCTCTCCAGTTTTACTTTATCATGAAGCCCATACATCTTTTGAAATTATCACCTTAAGCCAGGAACCATGGTGACACTTGGATTCTGAGGTAGGAGGATCACAAACTTGACACCATCAAGGTTAACTCAGCCAAAACCAAACACTCCCCTCCTTTTCTGGAGACAGGGTCTCACTATGTAAGGCCTGGCTGGCCTGGAACTTATTCCATGGACCAGGCTAGCCTTGGACTGAAGACATCTACGTGTGTCTACCTCCTAGTGCTGGGATTAGAGGCGTGCCAACATAGCTGGCTCCCAGAAACAGTTTTAAGGGGATTCCTGGTTGAGTTCTTGACTAGCCTTGCAAGGCACTACGTTCAGTAGCCCAGCACCTCAAAACAGCAACAAAACGTATTAGAGAACTCGGCTGAAGTTTGATACAATACATTGTAGATTTCCCAGTTAAATTATACAGAGTTCCAACCAACGAAAATTCCAACTTGGTTCTCTATGCCGTGCTGCCTCTATACCAGAGCTATTGTGAAAATATCAAAGGATCAGCAGCTAAAACATAAAATTTACCTTTCTCAATATTTGTTAGGAAGCCCATTATTTTTACATCAGTAGCCTTTGACTGTGATTCAAACTCTACTCTCTCTTGAAAATCTTCCAACTGTCTGTTGCATTCAGATGTTGATGCTGAATATTCACTCATTTTAACTGCTAAAGATGAAATTTTGGCTTCATTCTGGGACACTCTAACGTTCAAATCAAAAAGATTTGCTTCTACTGTCAAAATAGCTGCTTTCATCCCTTTAATCTCATTGATGTCGGCTGCTATTTTCCTCAAAAGGTGGGAAATATTGTCCAGCTCATTTAGTGAACAGGAATCACTTGTCAGAGAGCCTAAGTCAGCCGGCTCCGGTGATAGGAAAACTGGTAAAGATGGTGATGAAAATCTTGAAGACATTTTCATAAAATTCCTGGCATTTTCACATCCCATTAAATTTCATCAAAAGTAAAAGCAATCACCAATAATGTTCCCTTTAGAAGTGCTAATAACTATTTTAAAACCTATAAACGAAAACATAAGCTGATACAATTCTAGAGTAAGAATTCATACTGTGAAAAGTTAAGCACACCAGCCCACTTTTCTCTTCGGCAATTAAGAGCACTGGAACCACTGCTGTGTCCTCTAAGTCCTATCTACTTATCAGCTCCTCCACAAATAAACTCTATTATTACATACAAATAGTCCTGAATTCTGATTGGCTGAGCAGAGACACATGATGCCCAAAGAACTTTCTATTATTTACTTCATGTGTTAGGAACCCTGAAGAGCTACTTCATAAACTAAGCAAGTAGGTTCACCCTGTTGTCCATTAACTGTAATTTTGGAGCTTCGGATTATTTTGAGTTGCTTTATCTTAAATCCCATTTCCTCTCAGCAGTAGGTGAGAGCACTGCATTAGCACCCTCTTTGTAGGGAGAGGACGGGAAGGCCACTAGACTCATGATCACAGACAGATCTTCGAATGTACCCAGTAACAAACCTCACCTGCATACTATCAGAACATGATGGAGAGAGTGGCGTAGCTTAGTAGTGGAGTACCTGCCTAGTATTGAAGACCTGGACTCACTCCTCGGAACCACTTAAAAAAGAAAATCAATCAAAATAGTGTAAATTTTAAAACAGAAAAATAATCTTTTGCCTTGGATTTGATATAATATTCTCAAGTATTTTCTCTCATTTTTGGGTACTTTTAACTTTTTTCCTTTGAAACAAGTTTTTATTGTGTGGCCCAATTTATTTCTTCTTTTGCTGCTTGTGCTTTGGTATTCTAAGGAACTACTCCTTAATCCAAGGCTGTGTATTTATACTTACTTTTTTGCTTAAGAGTCTTATAATGATCTTCATAATGCAGGTCTTTTGATTCATTCTGAGTTATTTTTTGTATATTTGGAAAGACCCCAACATCACTGTTTTTCATACAGATACCCAGATGGCCCATTAATACTTGTTAAAGACTATTCTTTCTTTATTGAATTATTTTATTGCCCTTGCTTAAAAAAAAAAAAAATCAGTCAACTGATCAGGAATGTATAGCTACCTGGACTTTGGTACTGCCCCTCAGTGTATGCTTAACTTTACATCAGTCATGATCATTTCGAATTCTGTATTGTTTTCAAATCCAGGAACAGAGCACCCACACACACACACACACACAACATTATTCTTTTTCAATAGTTTTGATTCCTCTAGATCCTATTTCCATTATGAAGTTTAGGGTCAGGTGGTTAATTTTTACAAAAAAGAAAGCAGGGAGTTTCAATGGAAACTGAGTTGAAATTATTTATTGACTTGAGGACAGATTGATTGACACCAGCCCACTTTTCTCTTCGACAATTAAGAGCACTGGAACCACTGCTGTGGCCTCAAAGTCCTATCTACTTATCATCTCCTTATTATTGCTATCTTACTGGGATTTCAGTTTTCCAAATGATTTACATGAAAAATCTTTTAAAGCTGGAAACAGTCCTTTTGAGTGAGGTATCCCAGACCTAGAAATTCAAATACCAAGTTTCCTTCCATCTGTGGACATTAGCTTTGAATCTTCAGATATGTGTGTTTCATTTTGAATACCCATATAGGTCAGGAAATTACTAAGGAGCCATGGAGAGGAACTTTAAAGGGAGAAGACATAGAATGCACTACTATAAAGGGTTAAAAGAAAATAATGGAACAGGAAAGATTAAAGTGTGATAAAGGAGCAGATGGTAAGGTAGAGTAAGTATGGGAGAGATAAACAACACTAAGAACCTTTCAAAAGACACATGGGACTCTATCACCATAAATGTTTCCTAACTCAGAGTTAAAATGGAGTCACTCCGTAAGAAAGCAACAATGACCCTATTCAACACCAGAGACTAACAAATGAAACTTAGTGCCAAGAATGAGTTACATCTTTTGGAATTAACTGGCCAATGGGGTCCCAAGGACCCCCAAACATTACAGACTATTGTCCAGAACTTGATAGTAAGACCCTATAGCTGAAGACACCACATTCTAGAGTCAAAGGACATGATAAAATCAAGTTGGTTCACAATTGGAAGTTTCATCCCTACTGGCTAGCTTTCACAGCATGTAAGCTACCAAAGGAGAAAAGTAAGCAAGTATAGCCAACTGTAAGCTCCGGGAACTACAACAATAACCAATGCCTGGCAAGACGTGCCTATCAGTGCAAACATCATGCGAGGAACCAATTACATTCCTACAGTAGTTGAGAACCAAGCCCAAGCCAGACCAAATCCCAGCGTGTAGAGGGGAGTGAGGCACACAATCCTACCTCTGGCTGGCCTTGAACTCAGAGATCCCACCTGCCTCTGCCTCCACAGTGCTGGGATTAAAGGCGTGCACAAGAGTCAACAACTGATACTCCACAGTACAAGATGCTGCTAAGCTATGAAGGCAGATGAGGTATTTTAAATGAATTCTCAACTTAATGCCACTTTACACCTTCAGTGGCCTGATTGACAGTAACGCCATCATAAATCAAGGACACCTATAAGGAAATATTTCGGAGAGTAGAACAAGACAAGTAAAAACAGCAACTGGACATGGTGATGCACACCTGTAATCTCAGCATTCAGAAGGCTGATCCAAGTACGAAGACTGCCAAATTTAAGTTCAGTCAGCACTACACAGCTACTTCAAACAATTCCATTCTGAGCTAGATAGTGAAAATTTGTCTCAGAAACAAAATTCAAGGAAAGGAAAGCCACTTGACAGAGAATAAAAATGATAATTAAACTATTTCACCCCCTCCTGGAAGAGCACAGATTTTCAAATAAAGATATACAAAATACCCATCCCCAAAGTGACTAACGTGACTATTTAGCATTGAGGCCTGTCACAGTCAAATTTTAGACACTAACAGCACAGGAAACAAACAAACAAGCAAATTAACACTTTCTGAGGGAGAATAAACTTCCAAGAATTAGCTAAGAACAGGGCATAGCCTGTGACCCCAGCTCACTTGTCAGATGAGGCAGGGTCACTGTAGCCAGAGCAGCCTAGGGAAGAGGGAGACTGTGCAGTAAGTGGGCAACCCAAAAGAAGAAAACAGGTAAAGAAAAGGTATGTAAGAACAAGGGGAAAATGTTTTTTAAGAACCCTAAGGGTAGGAGTCGAGGACAAGAGAGATGGCTCAGCAGTTAAGAGCACTTGCTGCTCATGGGCTAGAGATCATATAACTCCAGTCCCTGGAGACCTGACACTCTTCTGACCTCCCCAAGTACCAAGCATGCATGTGGTATACATACAAACATTCAGCCAAGACTTTCATATACATACACATATCTAAAAAACAAACCCCAACCCTCTAGGAAAGGGCTTGAGAAATGGTTCTGCTCGTATTTATTTGTTTATTTTGAGACAGTCTCTCTACATGGCCCTAGCTGTCCTGGAACTATGTAGACCTGTCTGGACCTGAACTCAGAGATCCGCCTGCCTCTGCCTCCCAAGTGCTGGAATTAAAGGTGCATGCCACCACATGCAGCACTTTCTTCTCTTGCAAAAAACCAGAGATCAGTTCCCAGCACCAACATCAGGCCGCTCATAATGGCCTGTGACTCCAGTTTGAGAAGACCCAATGCCAACTTCTACACTCTGGATGAACCCTAAGTGCATGAGGTGCTCATCCATGCATATAGGCTCAGATACACACATAAACCTCAAGAAAGAAAAGCAAGAAAGCAAGCTAGCTGGTTGGCTTGCTCGCTGACTCTTAGGGCATCCCTAAAAATCTGCCAAGAAATAAATTGCCTATCTATTTGCCTTTGTAATGTACTTCCATGAATAATTTTGTTGTTTTTGAGACAGAATCTCGGATACACTAGGCTGGCATCAAACCTGAGGATGATCTTGAATTTCAAATCCTTCTGCCTCCAGCTCCCAAGTCACCACATACTATTTATGTAGCCTTAATGATGTGAAGTGCTACTTATAGGTTCTTTACATTTAGAAGGAATTTACAAATCAAGTAGTCTTACCCAGGAAAACAGAACAAAATGTAAACATCATCAACCTCTGTAAAATAAATACAACTCAGATGGTGGTCAAGAAGATGAAAGAATTAAAGGAGGGCTTAAGTGTCCATCTCGTACTTTGGAGAAAGTGTCTTATTATGTAGCCCAGTCTGGCCTAGAACTTGTTATGATCCTTCTGCCCAAGTCTCTAAAGAGTTAGGAGTTGGCTGGGTGGTGGTGGCGCATGCCTTTAATCCCAGCACTCAGGTGGGATCTCTGTGAGTTCAAGGCCAGCCTGGTCTACAGAGCGAGATCCAGGACAGGCACCAAAACTACACAGAGAAACTCTGTCTCAAAAAAAAAAAAAAAAAAAAAAAAAAAAAAACAAAAAAAAGATTTCTTTAAAAAATAAAAAAATAAAAATAAAAAAAAAAAGAGTTCGAAGTACAGGTGTAGGGCACCATGTTCAGCTAAAATGTCAATTAAAAAAAATCAAAATATGTCAAATGTATGGAAATCAAATATACTGAACTATAAAACATCAGACAAAAATAGGCATTTAGACATAATGCTTAAAATTGCAAACATAGCCAAGAATACAACAGTGGTCTTAGTATATGAATTTCTCAACAGGAAAATGTTACAGGAAGAAATCAATGATATCACCGCTAATTGGTAAACGAAAACATGGTAGAATAAACCCATTTCAGACACAGTAGGATGTAGTAACATATGCCTATAATCCCACCACTCTGGAGGTAAGATAATGACAAATTCAGAGTCATTCTCAGCTACATATAGAAAAAGTTCAAGGCCAGCCTATGTTATGAGACCTGTCTCAAAGAAAGTCATAAACAGAAATATTGAAAGGTGACAACTTCTGGGGAGAGGAAGTAATGTACAGAATTTCATAGTAAGAACGTTGCTTTGTTTTAAAAGTTTCTACATTATTTGACTATTTTTTTATGTATTAGCAAGTATTCATTTGTTTTTCTAAAATTTCTCTGGTTAACACATATTTTGTATTATAAAATACTTTACTTAAAAATATGAATATAAAATATACCAAACAGGCAAAGCAAAGGGAAATCCTTGCCTAAACACAGTGTAGTAAAAGTGCAGAACAAAGACAAAGAGAAGACCTTGGAAGCAGCCAGTGAGGGAGGACAGATCACCTACGAAGGAACGACAGATAATTAACAACAATGGAGACCAGAAGACAATGGACCTACACATATTTATGTGCTGTCAGTAACTTGTTAAACTAGATTTGGATATGTAGCCAAAGTAATGCACAAGAGGCTCAGAATGGAGTTCAGCTGGTGGGGAGCACTTTCCTAGCATCCTCAAGGCCCTGGGTTCCATACCCAACCATAGTATAAAACTGGGCATGGTGGCATATATCTGCAATCCAAGCACTCAGGAGGTGTAACCAGGAGGATTCCTGGTTCAAGGTCATCCTCTGCTACATAGTGAGGTAGAGGCCAGCCTGAGATACATGAAACCCTGTCTCAAAGCAGGCAAGCAAGCAAACAAACAGGGGCTGGAGAGACAGCTCAGAGGTCAAGAGTACTGCCTGCTCTTCAAGAGTATCTGGGTTCAACTCCTAGTACCCACATGGCAACTCACAACCATCTGTCACTCCAGTTCCAAGAGATCCCTCTCTTCAGAAATTTACCTGTAATTGACTTGTTCTAAAGCAGTGATTCTCAACCTTCTAAAGCAGTGATTCTCAACCTTCCTAATGTTGCAACCCTTTAATAGACTTCCTCATGTTGTGGTGACCTCCAACCACAAAATTATTTCATTGCTACTTCCTAACTGTAATTTTGTTACTATTATGAATTGTGATATAAATATCTGATATGCAAGATATCAAAGGGGTCTTGATATACAGGTTGAGAACCACTAATCTAAAGGAGGCAGAAGCCAGAGGATCAGAAGTTTAGTATCATCTTCAGCTATAAAATGAGCTCAAGGGGCTGGAGAGATGGCTCAGAGGTTAAGAGCACTGTCTACTCTTCCAAAGGTTCTGAGTTCAATTCCCAGCAACCACACGGTGGCTCACAACCATCCGTAATGAGATCTGGTGCCCTCTTCCGGCTTGCAGGGATACATGCAGGCAGAGCACTGTATGCATAATAAATAAATCTTTAAAAAAAAAAAAAAATGAGCTCAAGTCTAGCCTGAGCTTATGAGATTCCCCCCATAAGTAAATATAGATAGATGATAGATAGATAGATGATAGATAGATAGATAGATAGACAGACAGATAGACAGACAGATAGAAATGCAAATCAAAAATCAGTGATAGAAACTACCCCAAATAGATTGGCAATCCTAATAAAATGCTCTAAATAATTCCGCCCCCAAAGGGCAAACTTGGAGCATATGTTTTTAAAAGTTAAGGCTAAAGTATTATTATTAGCTCACAAGCTTAGAACAGTGATTGCTCTTGCAGTGAACCCATGTTCAATTCCTAGCACCCAATCTCCTTTTCTGGCCACTAAGGTCACAAGCACTCATGTGGTGCATGACATGCATGTAGGCCAAAGCACGTATACACATAAAATAAATTCAAATTATCTTTTAAAATCACACTTTATGATATTTAAGAGGCATTTACACATGAAGCACAGAAAAAGGAAACCGAAGGCTGTTCAGATAGTTCAGCAGGTGAAGGCACTTGCCACTAAGCCTGAAAACATGAGTTTAATCCCCCAATTTAATTCACTATGTGGGTACATAGTAGAAAGAACCAACTCCCACAAACTGTTCTTACACACACACACACACACACACACACACACACACACACACACACACACCCCTATTTTTAAAAAATGGTTTATTTTCAGAAGGGAGGAAAAAGAAGGAAGTCTGAAGATGAAAGCATGGAAACAAGTACAGGGCCAATTCTAAACAAAGGCTCTATCGCCATCTGGCAACACTGACTTTAAGATGAAGTTGGCACGGTGGACACATCTTTCCTTCCAACATTAGGAGCCAGAGACAGGCAGCTTTCCGAGTTCAAGGCCAGCCTGGTCTACAGAGTGAGTTCCAGGACAGCCAAGGCTACACAGAGAAACCCCGTCTTGAAAAACAAAACAAAAACAAAAACAAAACAAACAAACAAAAACAGAAGGCAGGCATCTGTTGGTATACAAGGTCATGGAATCAAAGCAAAAAATGTGCAGAGAAATATTAGAGCTTACTTTCTTTGAAGATATATAAAAGACAACTGTATACCAAACAAGAATACTGTTAACAATTTTCAAAGAATATGTAATATCTATACCATATTGGAGGACCAATTGTCTTCCAATACTGTATTTTGAAAGCACTTGCAAAAAACTCATCTGTGAAAGATGAGAACTTAAACAGAAATTAAAAGCACTCTGATAATGAAAAAATACACAGTAAGCAGGGCGGTGGTGGCGCACGCCTTTAATCCCAGCACTCGGGAGGCAGAGCCAGGCAGATCTCTGAGTTCGAGGCCAGCCTGGTCTACAGAGTGAGATCCAGGACAGGCACCAAAACTACATGGAGAAACCCTGTCTCAAAAAACAAAGAAACAAAAAAAAAAAAAGCTACCTTGAATGGTGGACAGTCCTTTTAGCCGGGCGTTGGTGGCGCACGCCTTTAATCCCAGCACGCGGGAGGCAGAGGCAGGCGGATCTCTGTGAGTTCGAGGCCAGCCTGGGCTACCAACTGAGCTCCAGGAAAGGCGCAAAGCTACACAGAGAAACCTTGTCTTGAAAAACCAAAAAAAAAAAAAAAAAAAAAAAAAGAAAAAATACACAGTAAAAGTGACACGAGAAAAATACAGTTTAAAGTTCACATTGGAAAATAAGGGCTAAAATCACTTAGAAAAAATATGTGAGGATATTTTTGGAACAGAAATCAATGATATATAAAACAGAGACATCAAAAAAGAATGAATAAATCTGAAAAAAAAAA